>OMOV01088412.1:0-14491 GCA_900312565.1 Beryx splendens | reverse complement strand
GGCAGGGGCGGGGGTGGGGGCTGGGTGTTGGAGTCTTGAGGCTTGATGTCTTGAGGATAGGAGTAGTAGGAGGTGGTGTTTGCTTGGTTCTGGCTCCTGTCTTGGGCCACGCTACATTGAGGGTTTGGGTTAAAGCTGTTAAGGTTCTCTGCAGCTGGTGTTGTGGGTACTTCTTCCAGCTCTCCTTTCTGATGGAGTTTACTGTGCCTCCTGAGGCTCTGTGAGTAACCAAACTCTTTCCCACAGATGCTGCATTTGTAATTTTTTGCCCCAGAGTGGACTGTCTGATGTTTGCTGAGGTGGAAGGCCTCTCGGAAATACTTTCCACAAACAGTGCAGTGGTGAGGCTTTTCTCCAGTATGGATGCGGTCATGCCTACGTAGGGTCTCACGACGTGCAAATCCCTTGCCGCAGACACTGCAGAGATAAGGACGTGGGAGCCCACTGGGCCCAGGTCTAGGGGTGTATTGCCTGCGTTTGGGGGGCTGTCCACCAGCTGTTGCATCTTTCTTAGCTCTGGGTTTGCGGGGACGTTTTGGTTTGGCAGCAGTATTCTGTGGGTTACTGCTCATGACGTCCTGGTTCCCCCCACCTCTGAAATTCTTATCCATACCAGATGTTGATGAAGGTGACCCCAGAGGACCTAAACCGAGGCCCCCCAGCAGGCCCCCTATGATATCGCCTCTATCATCTCCTCTGTTCCCACTGCTGCTAGCTGCTGTTATAGCAGAGATAGCATTATTGACAGAGCTAGTGACATCATCCTCCGAGTCATCCAGTAGAGAGGACAGGGGCAGGTGGGGCTGTTGCTGCTGATGGTGATGTTGGGTTTGGCTCTGTGGGTGAGGATGCAGTGTTGGGGCCAAAGGTGCCTTTCTCAGAGCTGGGCCCGCCATCCCACTTCCACAGGGGGAGGCACCAGAGTAGCATGGAGATGGATTGCCTTGAGAACGGTGATCGTCGTGGTAGCCTGTGTAACGATTCCGAGAGTAGTCAGTGGGGTATTTACCATCTGTTCTATCCCTGTCATTAGAATTCCCTCCCCTTCCAGCCTGAAATAGACCATCACACCCTAAACCTGATTTTGGTTCTCCTTCCCCAACAATGATCACACCATCTTCCTCCTCAGTTTTCCCATAAATTACACCTCTATTGCTCTGATAAGTTCCCCCTCCACCATTACCTCCTCCACCCCCTCCACCCACTCTTTCCTCCCCATCAGTTCCCGTCTTGCTGCCCCGTTGTTTGGGTCCCCTACCTGGCTTGCCGCAGGTGCCTGAGGCAGCATGGTTGAGTAGAGAGGTGCTCTCACGGAAGGAACGACCACAGGCTGGACAACGGAATGGCTTTTCCTCATGAATCTTCTCATGGCGTGTCAATGACTCTCTACGATTGAAAGCCCGAGAGCAGGTGGAGCAGCCATATGGGCGGGCTGAAGAGTGTATTACACCATGTTGCAGAAGGTGCCCTTTTTTCTTAAAGCCTTTGCCACAATCTGAGCAACTGAAGATTTTGTCTGGGCTAGGACAAGAATTTGATGGGGGCTGAGAAGTATCTTGGGTGGAGTGGGGAAGGCTTGGGTCAGATTGTGTTTTGATGTGAATTGGGTTTGGGCCAGTTGTGGCAGTATTGCTAGTACCTGCTGCAGTTGGCTCATGCATGCGCAAATGCCTGCGAAGGCTTGACAGGTGAGTAAAGGTTTTGCCACAGTCTCCACAGTTATAGATGGGGTCTGCATCAGGCTGTGTGGGGTTGGGCTGCATGGAGCTCTGGTTATTAGGTTTAGAAAGGTGAGAATCATTAGTAACCAGCACTGAGGCAGCAGTGGAAGAGGGAGCAGAGGAGGAAGAGGAAGAAACCACTGATGAGGATGAAGATGATGAGGCAAGGAGGGATGATGGGTCCCCTCCCATACTTGACATACCAACCCCACTCCCAATTAAAGCTGGGGGCTGACCGTGGCTAAGCCCTCCTCCACTACTAGTAGTATTGGGATTCCCACTGTGGCTGCTGTGGCCATGACTACTGCTGCTATTACTACTGCTTTCAGATTTTCTCTGTGGCAAATAGCCGGCCATAGCTTTCTTCCTCCTACTGCTGCTACTGCTTCCACCTCCACTGCTTTCCCCTTTACCATCATCCTTTGACAAGGATAAATGAAGTGGCAAAGGGAGGGGCAAACCTGCTTCCTGCTGCATTAGAGAAGCTATTTGATTTGACGAGAGAACAGGGATGCCCTGGAAGTCAAAACCACCTAGGGATGAGGGCTGAGAGCCTGGGTGGAGCGGGTGATGATGAGAATGAGAGTGAGGGTGAGACAGGGTGTGAGGTGGCAGCTGTTGCTGCTGTGGAGGCTGCTGTGGAGCCTGCTGTGGCTGGGGAGTGGAGTGGCCATGTGAGTGAGAAGAATGCAAAGCTGGAGGCGGAGCAAGGCTAGTACTAGACTCTGCACCTGTCTGACTTAAACCAATCCCCAAGTGGTTGTGGGTTCCCTGCTGAACCAGAAATTGCTCTAAGCTAGCATTGGCAGGCACCCCAGAGAGGAAATACTGATTAGCAGCTAACATGCAACTAAACTGTTGGTGAAGGCTCCGTGCATCAGATTGGGCCCCAACAAGCTGATGCCCCAGTGAGCTGACTGCACTGCTGCTAGAAGGGTTGTTGGATGTGGCCACAGAGCTCGAAGGGGAAGGAGAAGAAGAAGAGGGGCCAGGTGATGCTTGAGGGACAGAAAGTCCAGGATGCAGGGGAGGAGGGGGTGGAGGTGCAGATGTTACTAATCCTCCTAATCCCCCAGCACTCCCACTACTGCTACTTCCCCCAGCAAAGTGCTCAAAGCGGCCTACGCCTGGGTGTAACTGCTCCTGTGCTAGTGCTGCCTCAGATGGGTGGAAGGAACGTAAGAACTGTGGATAGCCTGAAGAATGACTTGAGCTGCTGCTACTCATCTTGCTCGATTTTGAGCGGGAGCTCTGAGATGAGGAAGGCTGTTGTTGTAGAGGTGGGGGAGGAGGGGCACTCATCTTGGCAAAAATGGAGGCAGAATCAGAAAAGGCGTTACCTCTAGACCCCTGGAGGGCGCCCAAGCCGAGTCCAGACAGAAGAGCTCCAGAAGATTCAGCCTGTTGTTGCTGCTGCTGCTGCTGCTGCTGGAGCTGATGCTGGTGAAGTTGCACTTGCTGTTGATGCTGTAGTTGTCGATCTAAACTAAGGCCTTTGAATGGATGGGCCTGGTGCCCACTTAACATCTCTATAATGTCCAAATTGTATTTTCCAAACTGGAACATTTCCCACTCACTGGCACATGGGGGTGTAGGGGCCACACCTCCAGCGCCAGGAGCGGCAACGATGATCCCACCACTGCTGACAGTCGAACTTCGCCCTAAGGGTGACGTTACACTACTGCTTCCTCTGGAACTGCTCGAATCTCGGCTTGAATCTAAATTCCTTCCAGTGGCACCGCTGCTACTCCCTCCTGATCGTGTACTTCGACTGCTGCTACTTCCTCCTGATCGTCCACTGCCTCCACTCTCCATCCAAAAGGAGAAGGGACAGGTGGGGGACACGTTTATGGGTCTTTTTTGATTTCTAGATGGACTTCAACTTATTTCAAAATTGCGCAGAATAGTTTTTATTTAGAAGCAGTTCAAATGACATCTCCTTGTTTCCTTTGACAGTTACTGTGTTGACACTGTTTTCCTTCATCTACGCAAGTTTCCTCATCCCTGTTCAGCCAAGAGGTTCCTAAAACTGAAAAACACAAAAAAATCAGAAAAGAGAAAAATCATAGAAGGGAAGTGGAGAGCAATTTTGATTAAACTGTTTGCATTTACTGTCCCTAGCGAATATTACAATTCTAATTACTGATATCAAAGAAATAGTGGTTCTGAAACTATTAGTAGGCGTTCCATCCATTAAGGTGATTTTTAATATTCATAGGTAGAGCATTCACTTAAGTCTGTATCTGTCTATCTTGTAAGACCATAAGATATCTGAAAATGAACAATAACTGCACCAAAGATTCCCAACTTGAGGTATATGATGAGAGATAAGTAACTGTACTCATTCAAATGGCCTAGATAAGGTGGTGCGGTCATTTTGACTGATGCATCTCAACACTGTAATTACGCATCCAAGTACTTAAGCTGATCAGGGTGGAAAGTCACACAGTGAGATGCTGCTAATTTCAGCAGAATACTTTGACATTTTGTAAATTCAACATGTCAAGGTACCCCTTGAAGAGTTTTTGACATTTTCAGCCACCTCAGCAGGTTAAAAATCACTGTGTGGTGGTCAAGTTTAAATACATATATTTCATATTTTATAATCGCTTACTCTGAGGCGGTTCTGTTGGATTGTAGTATAACCAGACCCCTTTTGCTGTTGGCTTGGTTTATCATGCTCTCTAACATTCTAAGATTCACATTTCATATTTACCATTGCATTTAGCAAGTTATCTGGATGCTCACAGATGATCTCTACCACAAAGCAGAAAGAGGTCATGGTGAAAGGAGGGAGAGGTTGATTATTCAACAGAGCTACTTTGGTGATAGTGATCTAATATATGTCAACATATTATCATATGATACACCAGGCTACCTATCCCCTTAACCCTTACATGCCGTAGTGGTGCCGTAACACCCCGGACACTGTATTTTGTCCTCTCGGTTGAGCTGTATATGTACGTGTGGAGATCTCGGCCGGTATACATGGTTGTTTTTTTCAGTATATAGGGCACAACAGAACCAAGCCACCATGGTATCCATGCATTTTATAAACGCACAAACCTATTATAATAAAGCATTTATTTGAATCTAAATACTGTACCTTGCCCTCTCAAGTCAAGTACTGTATGAAATTGTGCCCTAGTCACAAACGTTTCTATTTCATCATGCATTGGTTAAAGGATAATTCCAGTTATTTCCAACCAGGGCCTTATTTTCCCAGTTTTTGCCATCATGTTGATCGTTTTCGTCACTTACTGCACTGCAGAGCTTTATATACCTCCACTTCTCTTTCGCACTTCTCTCCAACACACACCCAGAGGGTCAATGCAATCTTCAACAGTTGAACCCAGAAAGCAATTAAAACACACACTTTCAAAACAATAACACTCGCACTACCGTTACATCTGTGACTGAACAATTATCACAACACTTTTTAGCGTTGCACACTTCCTTGTTTTTCTGGCTAACGGTCTTCTGTCACATTAGTATCATATCATTAGAACGGGACTTTGCTGCTTCGGCTTGAAAGCATTCATGTGTTTTACTTGTTGGAACGCCCACATTCAGAATCATTTGTATTTTTGTATTTAAAATCAACCATAAACAAACTACAGCAGATATCTCTTGCTGTTTGTTAGTACAGTTGGTTGTATTAGTGTGAATAGAACTATAATTTCAACATTATTCTGATTCTACATATTTCAAATAATTTAGATTTTTAATACCTTGGACTGCTGACATCGGTGGAAACCCAGCTATATTTAGTGCTGGTGTTGACTCATTTCCGCAGTTCCTGATGCCAGGTGGGAGATATTGGAGCGCACAAAAAATTCTCATATACCCTACCTGTAATTACAACTAGGAGGTTGATGTGAACGGTTTTTCCCAGTCGGCAGTTCTTATTTGCTGAAAATCTGATGACAGGAACACAGCATCAGGGTACTCGAACGGTCTACTTGCCAATTACCTAGTCAACGCTAGTTAAAATAACATGTCTAATACCGCAATATATGCAACTTTCAGGCATCAGATAATTGGAAAATCAGATGTAGGCAGGTCCCATTGCAGTGTGGGTGCAATTGTGTTGAAAGGATGTTTCAATCGTTTTTTCACAAATGTCACAATGACGAGAACCAGTCAAATAAGGCCTGGGTTGAGTATGACCAGAATGACCCTTTAATGCATAATGCAATCCACAAGCAGTGTTTGAGAACATGAACACTCGCCCAAAGGTAGAAACCTAAGAACTAAGTTTTTTATTGCCTTAATAAACCCGAGAACTATTATTATTGGTATTTGAAAGGTATAACAATGCACACCTTGGAGCTGCTACGCTGACAACGAAAGGGAGACTGGTTTTATATCTGACAGTATTGCAATCACTTCTGATACGTAATTTGAGCACAACTGGGGCACTGTCAGTCACCTTATCCAGCTTTTCCATTTCTCTGTGGAACTGTTCACTGAGACCAGGCAAGTCTTTCATTTCTGGATATGTGAGACAGTAGTGCAGGTTTACACCTTAAACTGTCCTTAAAAATGCGAATTATTTTCAATAAAGTCCAACTGCTTGCTCTGTCTCAATCTTCATTTATGATAGGTCTTATCTGAGCACATTTTGTAGCCCCCCAGGACACCATATTCACACCCACAACGTAGGCTATTTGTTCAGTTGTCCAACTAGACCATTACTGTTTGTTTATTCCCGGTTGTTACCAAAGCTGCATAATATTTCCAGGACACTAAATAACTGTCAGTGCCTCAATCTAATGTAACAACCAATAATAAACTGATTTCTTTAAGTGCATGTATGTTTTGATGCAAGTTTTCAGTGGAATAGGTCTGTCAATAATAGTGTACTACTCAACAGGGTAGGCATAATGCAAATTATGATGAGATGGGGGCTATTTCAGATTATCAATCTGTGTAGGACCTTAACACACATCAAGATGATAACTAACTATTGTCGCTGGCTCCAGCCCTCACCCCCAGTATGACAAAATGTAGTTCCCTTCACCAACAGGCCAAGCAGGGATAATGAGCATTATTTGAGCAGGGTGATTTCATATTTAATCATTATAGTAGATGTATTTTAAATTGTCTTAACTATTCAAAAACACTTTGGCAATTCTCGATCAGTAGCCTATATTGGCAAAATGTTGCTGGCAAATTGTTACTTAAATTCCCCCGTTATTCTCCAAATGACAAGGGGTGAAAGTGATTTGGCTTCAGTCCTAGTCACCAACTTAGCATCTCATTTTGTATATTCTTACCGTTTCCCTTAATCGGAGAAATGGCCCTATAAGGGAGTGAGCTCCCCCGGCAGATGAGGGAGATAATTTATCGCATATTTGATTGCCTCTCATTTTAATGTAAATTAGCGATCCTGCGAAGGAGGACAGAAATTCTGAATCAACATCAGTATCACACTCGCTGCACAATGTAAACATTATCAGAACAGCCACAAGCAATAACGCATGCACTTGCGGTGGCACACTGTAATAGTATTGGCTAACGTTTGAAAAAAAAAAAAAAAACATAGGACGCGCTTGCATGCAAAACTTCACGGTTCTCCTTAGTGTCTTATTTTGTACTGGCTCAGCGTGTTTGGCTATTTCATGCCACACGTAATCTAGAAAACCACATAACCAGTAACGGCTAACGTTAGCTAACATTCACAACCAGAATATCAAACGCATGCCGACTAACGTTATGTTGCTAACGCTATATATACATCTGCGTAACGTATATTGGGCAAATGTTTACCTACGCATCCAGTTGCAGAGCACAGGCAGATGGATGAGGCCTGTCACGCCTTCTAACCGTCTAGCTAGCTACCATCCGCTTCCATTTCTGCGTGCTGTTTTCCACTCGTTAGCCAGAGCCATTTTCACTGATGCTGAGCTAGGCGAACGTTCTCCCTCGAAATCAACACCGACGGCTGCCGTAAACGCCTCCTCGCCATTTGATAACAGCAGCCCGCATCGGCGCTGAACACTTAGTAAAGATTTTGTCGACCGAAATATATTTGGACGGTCCGTGGAAATATTTTTGGGTAAAAGTGAGTGACGTGTGCTCACTTAACATTGGTCCTTTCCGGCCCTTGTTATATTTCCGGGTAGCACCAGCGGAGCTCGCGGACGGCTCGTCTTAGCTCACAAGTCTGAAGGGTTTAGACGTTTTTTTCCTGGAAGCGGGATGATCTTCTAAAAAAATTTGCACATCTGGATAATTTGAGTTTATTCGAGTGCCAGGCCGATGTGTCCCGCGGTGTTAAAATGTATGCATATTCGACGGGAGGTTCAAAACGTTTCACCGGGCTGCATAATGGCTGCTGTTAAACCTGTAGGCCTAGTGTACCTCACTATTATACACATGTGTCTGCACTGTTTCAGTGGCCTTCTCATCAGTCGCACATAACACTGCCGGTTAGTTGTCACGACCAGACAAACCTCTTTTCATCCTGAAATGTCATTTTCTTACAAGCAGGCATACTCAATTATTTTGAAATGTCCACTACCCATGAAATAGGATATACATGGAGCATCAGTATAAACCCACATGTTATAGAGATGCAGGCTGGTGGGGGACTTGGACTCTAGGAAGTCTCACAGGCAAGACCCAAAGTATTAATGTTATCCAAAACCAGACAATGACTAGATGTACAAAATGTATAGGTTTATTTGTAAATACATATGACATTAATATACTATCAAAGTGAATATTAATCAAACTTACTGTTTAAATAATACAGAAGCAAGCCATATAAATGTCTAGTGCATGCTAGAAAGCACAAGTCCTCTCTTTCTCTTGCTAGTCTTTCCTGTCCTGTACCTGCCCAGCATAATACTCATGCAACAGTTTTGAGCCAATGCAAAAGTGATCATCTCCCTGAGCTTCAAGGGCCCAAGTCAACTAATACCATTATCAAATCAATATATGATGATTAGTATAAATCCAAGAAATGTGCCTGTGATGCTGATGGAGTCCAGGAGAGGCTGATCCTTAATCCATCCAGGATGAAGCAGAAAGGTGACCAGGCCTTTGCTGGGATGTCCTGTGCCAGAGGTTAGACAGCAGCTGCAGCTAAATCAGTGTTGGCCCCTAAATCACTTCTCAAGAGCCATTTGTACAGAAAGGCCTTTTCATAATTTTAGTTCCACATTTTATACTGACTTTAATTATCTTTTTTATTGTCACAATTATTAAGATGTTTTATTTTTACTTTCCCCTCACTACTGTATTTGTTTTTGTTCATTTCGCTGCCTGTACACTTTGTAACATCTGTTTTGGAAAATGCTATATAAATAAAGTTTATTATCATTAAACTGTTATGTGAAAATAAATTGTGTTCTTGCAAAATTGTGTGAGCAAATAGGCCGGTAACTCAACGTCAGGCTAAATTTCATCATCACATATCATCACTTGGTGCCGTCATTTTGATCAAAATTGAGCAATATGAATAGTTTCATCTCCACACCAGTCTGATTTTTAAGGCTGCTAATCATGCCTCTGTTACAATGCTAATCATGTCGACCAGGCATGCAGGGTCCTGGACCATCAAAGGCCTCAAAAGCCCCAGATTCACATGGAGATAAATTTGTCCTTGCATACAAATTTGCATACCATCTATCTTCAGTACTATAGTTGTAGTTCTACAATGAGCAGTTGTTAGTATCATTTACATGGGTCAGCACTGGGCAGATGTACAATCCACAGTTGAATGTTAATCTGACAGTGTGTAGATCACAGGTAATCCAGGCACGATGCTATTTGACAATACATTAGGACTAAATGCCATCTGGCTCTGGCAGTGCCACTAACGACAAACCCCTACTGAACTGCGTTTGCTTTATTTTCTAGAGTATGCTATAGCTTAGTTACACAATACACTGTAGACTTTACATATCAGCCCCCTGTAGGTTAAATTACATGACATTGTGCTTCTCATCTGATGCAGACTCTGGCCTGTAGGCCTGAGAGGTGGCCGCCCCTCCTGGTGGCAAGAGGTGCAAATTACAATAATTGGCTGCATCAAAGGGTGCCAGTACTTAAACCAAATGTAATGGCTATTTTGTGCCATTTGTGTACATCCAGTAACATTGATGGTGGCATTATCGGCACAACGGCAGTCTTCTCCTCGATCATGAAAGCCTTCTAACGCCTCAGTGCAGTAAATGCGGTCACAGCAGCTGTTGAAAATGAGCTGCATACCCCCTGACCTGTAGGAAAGACAAGGGAGAAGGACCCAGACGGTTCCAACCTAGGTATAATATAGGCTTACCATGTCGGCTACTCATATGTTTTGGAGCGGTGAATTATGTGAAGACAATTTTAATTTTTCAGTTATTCACTCCCATTGGAACTGTAGTCTTCTGATGTGTCTTATAGCCTACAACAGCTTACAGCGGAGAGATGTGGGATTTTATCAGACCCACCTGTTTGTTCACTAGCCTACAGAAAGCTAAAAGACATTATGTTAACACAACTGTGACCTTTACAATAGTTGTTTCACAATCAGTTACAATCAGTTGTTTCATGATTAATATTATTTTAAATCTTCCATTTAGTGAGATGTCTTAAGGCATATAGTCCGATACACACAATGTTAACACTGTTGAGAGGCCAATCCTATAAAGTGCACTTTGCATTTTACAATCGTATTTTGTTTGCCTCCTTAAAGGAAGACGCTGTGGAAGGTCTAAAAGGTAAAACAGATTGTTCAAGGAGTTCTTTTAAAATCTCGCCTAATGGATGGGAACGTGTTTGTGCATACAATGAACTGCAGAGAAAACAGTGCCTTTGGTTTGAAATAGCTTACCAGTGATAAAACCATCCATGTGTCTTTATTGCTTGTAGCCTATTAGATTTTATTAAAGAAGCAGATATGGAGGCTGTGTTCTATAACAAATAAGTTGGGAATGTCTCCTTCCCACATATACCCTCAATTTACAACAACTCTAAGGTAAAAGATCCTTCAGGAATGTTGATGTGATGCGAGCAACTCAGACTGAATGAATGACAGTAAAACATTTTTTTTCCACCAACTTTATTATACAAATTCTTTGTAAGTCACTGTTGTATCCAAGGGGATCAATGCATTGAACAATAACAAAAGGGTTACTTTGAAATTTATAGGCATGAAAATAAATTGGTGAGTTTCATTATTGGACACAGTCCCTATTCATATAATTTACCGTCAATAATGTATTACATTTCAGCTGACCGTTAGCCATCCTCATTCTAAATGAATTCATAATGGTAATGAAAAAACACACACCATATTCGTTCATTTCTCTCTGAAAATTTGCCTTTTAACTTACTTGCCTGTGTTTTAGTTGTCAATCCTGAAAAAGAATATCCCTGTTGCCGTGTAGGCTGTGACAATAGAAAGACGACAAAATGTTATGAGTTTGGCACTGTACAGTTCATTAAATACTAACACATAATTTGTTGAATCCTCAAATTAATGTCGAAGAGATCACTCGTTAAAATATTCTGATTGTACTAGCTATACAAAATACAATACTTGCACAAATTAGATTAACCATTTATAAAATTGTAATGAGTTTTAATGGATATGGCTTGTGAGATATTACAGACTTTGCTACAGACCTTTTGTGGCTTTATTAAAAAATCTAATACTACTGTATGTCATCTGTCCTATTTCCCTGAAAAAGACACTGCACTCAGAACATTCAGGTTTCCATTAAACCTCCGTTTCTCCGACCTGTGTTATAAACATTCATCCAAACACACATACATTATGGCATTATGGGTTTAGTGTGTACCGTGTTATTGGGTCAGGCTGCAATAGCAGAGACAGTGTCTCTATCTGGTGGCGTTGATAACATGTGGCCCATCCCAAACACCTCTATCCCTCATCGGCTCTTTTTAAGACCTTATCTACACTCATACATTTAGAAGGCTGCAGATGTTTTTCACTAGATGTTTTGTACCAGAGTGGAAACCTAGGCAATCACTTAAGATCAAAAAGTCATAAGGCCTATGTCTAGGCACTATACATACAGCTGGAGCTTGGCCATTGGCGCCAATGACCTTAAATCCAGGCATATTGTCAATGCCTCTCAATGAAATGGAGCTGGCATGCATCAAGATTTGGAATGTTTTTAAAAACTTGGATTTATGACCAGATGTAACAAAAACCAACTAGTCATGAGAATGCTAGTTATCTAAAAACAATAAACACTTAAATCCCACCAAGTAAAAGAACATCACATCATAAGATAATTGTTAATAATAACAATAACAGTTATAATAATTATTAATAATAACACTCCATCATATTCATAACAATTACATTTAGCACTGCGTATAGGAAGATTGTCCAAATGAAATCAGTATTTCTGTTTATCAGCATTTCATCTCCATCTCCTCTCAGTTGACTGAACAAAAACCAAGCGGTAACAAAGTTGTCTTTCTTTTATCTGCATAATTATCTCTGGTTTCTCTTCTTAGTTATTACAACAACAAAAAAATCATCTCTCAATACCATACCTTCCATTGATCAGTCACACTTCCTGCCGTGCCTTTACAGAATGTAAACCTTGAGGATATGATACAAAGTATGTTTGTATCTGGTGCAAATATCAGGGGATAGATTTGTGCAAAGTTTTGTCTCTGTGTTTCTCTTTGAACTGTGCTTAAACTGCTCTTGTTTTTTGTACACATTAATACTTAATACATCATGACAATATCAACACAAAATCAAGAGAAAGAGATATCATTTTATATGGACCACAGATATCACATACTATATAGGATAGGATAGCCCTTAGTATTGATAAGCGTTGTTATTGATGAAGATATTTTGTTTTTTTACTTATAATGGCTGAAGTGCGTTATGATACAGCAAGGTCTTCATTTGAGGATGGAAAGGGCATCCCAACCATCCGAGTCTCTTATGGCGTCGGAGCCGTCCTGCAGAAGGCCTCTTGTTGCCCTCTCTCCTGACTCACAAGCTGTGGCTTGCTCTGAAGCCAATCCTTTGACTGTACAAAATATCACTGACTTGTGTAATTTGTCACCTGGTGAGAATAATAAAATGGTGATTGTCAGACCAGCTTCCTCTGTGGTATTTTCTTTGTATTTCCATAAATGGCTTTGAAGGACAGTTGTGTAAGTGCAACCTCTGCGTCATGATCTATTCGTTTGTGCTCTAGAAACAACCTATGCTCTTTGTACACAACCTATATAAAAGCAAGTTGCCTTTTTATTGGTAAACTGTACAGAGATGTCCGCTCTGTATCGTCTCTTGACTAATGTATATAATCAACGTCAAGATTTTGAAAAATAAAATAACTGATGGCTCTATATCATTTGGTTATCCCATTATTTTTTACAATACGGTCCTGATCTATAGAATGGGAACATTAGTAAACAATTGCCTGTAGCATAATCTAATATCAGTTTACACTCTTTAAATGTAACAGTGATCAGTGTGTGGAGGTTACGTCCTCTGGGGATATAATCTAAGGTCACATGGAAAGCTATAGGCAACCCAGGCAGCTGATTGGTTATGTGGGTTCCTTGACAGTTTGATCGGGCGCTGAATCCTGCCAACAGTGTCGGGCTGCTGTGTCCCAGTCACTGGAGTGCGAGCTCCAAACAGCCCCCACCTCATCCGCTCATTTACATAGGAGGCAACAAAAATCAGTTCTGTCTCCCAGCGTCAGGATGAGTTTGGTTCGGTAAATAGCGAGAGAGTCAGATCTCTAAAATCCCTCACCAGGCACAGTTCACTTAGACTCATCTGGTCCACTGGGCTGTTTCCCAAGGGATTCCGTTTTGTAAATCGTTGTTGGCAAGGGTTGAGCAACGCGACAGTCCAGTAGGTTAACTGGCTCAATTTCTCTACTAAATTCTTGATTAAATATTCCACAAGTATCTCCTCTTCATTGACTTCTTCCACTCCTCTTTTTTGATATCATCTGGTTCCCTATCTAATATGGCTCCTGAGTTCTTTTTTAAAGACATTTAAAAACAAAGTTATGAACGACACTTCCGTTGGTCTTGTCTCACCCTTCTAGTCTTTACTAGTAATGGCACCAATGTATATGGCAATATGGCAAATTCTATTACGAAATATGGCTGATGTAGGCAATCACATACTTAGAATACCCCACCTTGACCTATAAGTTTATAAATAATTATATTTAAGCTATCTAATTACTAGTGAACACTAATTTGTATAGCCTAAACACTTTATACTTTGATTATACTTAGTACTTTTATTCTATTTTTATTTCTTACAGTTTTTATATCTAATAGTTAAATGCAGAAGGGTGATATATTCCCAAACCTTTGATGAGGGGCAAATTCTACATTAGGCACAGCTCCTCACACCGTCACCTCATTTTTACTGCCTGTCCTGATCCCCTGGCTGCCTCCTCCGCTTCCCCCTGACCCCCCACCGCCTCCTCCCGGTATAAAATGTAGCTGCTCAATGGTGTTCTGCCTTTTCGCAGCAAACGCCATTCTCCTCGCGCTGTGGCCCCCTAGTGTTCCTGTTCCCATAACTACCCCCGCCCCGGGCATCTCGCCCGCCCAGCCCATGCCCCCACTCATGTGCCCCGTCATGGCCGTGTTCCTCTCCTGCTCCCTTCCAGACGTGGGGTGAGAGTTCATCTTGATCATGTGGTGCCGGTCGAGGGAAGGCGTGGCACAGACGTTCTGCTGGGACTGGGCTTTTTGCTGCGGGGTGAGGCGAGGCAGCGGGGGCACCGCCCCTCCTGGTTGGGGGC
>OMOV01088410.1:0-16112 GCA_900312565.1 Beryx splendens | reverse complement strand
CCACACCCCCCCACTACCATGAGACGTTTATGATGAGCTGACCCAGGTTATTAAAATACCGCAGAAATGATCACTCATAATGCTCTCTCCTTTTGTTGTCAACAAAGAATGGCAGGAGAGGATTGGTTGGGATGAAAGGTTGAAAGGGGTCCTGTATTAAAAATGGCACTTTATCCATTAAAGCAGGATTTCTCCTGTCTCTTTGTGTAATTACCTGCACCCGCCAGCTCTGTGCTTGGGCTTACCTTGTTTACACTGTGTGTCTCGCAGTCTAGCTGTCTCCCTGCGAGGCTTCGTTACACTGTCTTCTGCTCTGCCTTTGTCTCTCTTGATGTCTTTCACTTGTCTGTCTTGGCTGTCGGGGCCAACCTTGAAAGAGGAGGCGTAAACACACCCAGAAGAGCAATGTCAATGAAAACAGAGAATAAATAGACACAAGTTAAAGCAAGCCCCATAGTGTTTTTTTTTCTTATTTAGTCATGTGGAAGCTGTATTCATTTATTTACAATTTACAATTTGGCACTCATATAACTCAAACCCATTAATGTGCTTTGCAATGTTAATCACATGCTAATGCAATTGCATACCCCCCTTTATTAGCCCTACCTCCTAGCAAACAGCACCACACTGACTTAATTGTGAGGGTGAAAAAACAGCACATACAGACTTCCTCTCATATTTAATTTTATCTTTGAATAAAAGAGCTATAGGAAAGTATTAATCTGCTTAACATTTCTAAGTACATCCTCCAAAGGATTTTGCTTTTTTAATCTTACATATGCTCAGCAGAGTTACTGGCAAAAACTGTACATTTTCCTCATTTCATCCTTTCAACATCAAATGGTGAGCAGCAAAAATTGGATCAGACTTCAAAGACTGTGATGTGCTCCAAGTCACGGAGTGGCTCTTCTATTTCACATATTGAATTCGAGCAGGATATCAAAGTGCTACCAAAGAACCTCAGGTCTTTACTAAAAAAGGGGTCTAACATCTGTAGAAAGAGAAGCGCAAAGACAAATCACCTCAGGGAACAGCGAGCATTTATTCTCAGCCGTGAATTTCCAGCCTTTTGATTCTCTCATTCCCGTACCACCCTGTCTTCTCCTCTGAGATGGAGGTTGGAGCAAGAGAAGTCTTTTGTCTCAAGGACTCAAAAAATTCCCAACGAATAATCTATGTTAAAGCTGCTTTGTAGAAGTGCAGCATTATGCATACAGAGCTAAAGCCAGGCATAGGAAAATGCTCATTCCACTGATATTCTGTTACTTACCATTTCCCTATATATGTGATCCGTATGTGACTGTCTGCTCCATGGGCCATTAGTCCTGTGAAAGTAAAGCACCATACAGTATTGTATATTACATTGTGAATATCGTGTTACTACATTGCAATGGTTGCTCCATTACAATGTTTGTTTGTATGTTTTTCATATGGTTTTATATTAGTAAAGCAGGGGCAGATTCTTATTTATCTTGCGTAACAGTAAAAACAGCTGGTTTACGGTTATGCAATTTGTAGAGATGCACATTTGCTCCTGTGTGTGATCGTCATTATAGCGTTACTAAAAAGGTTTGGAGACATTTAAAGTAACATCTACAAACACAATGCTGTGAGCCAGTCGTAGTCATGCTTTGAGTCTAGAAAAACAAAATCTCATCCAGCGTGGACTTGGTGATGCAACTGGAGCCGTCGGTGTTGGATGCAAACACAGAACTCGTGCGTGGCAGAGAGGAGGGATATCAAAAGGGAAAAGAACAGCATGTAGGTGAGAACATAGATCTTACAGGAGGAAAATGGGCCAGATCATGTCAAAATAAATCTATATGGAGAGATTCCAACACTGATTAAACAGAATTGTTAAGTGGAGGTTTGAAGTTTTTCTCACCAAGGAATATGATTGTAAACATGGAGAGAAAAATCCCCGATGAGACTCTGCTCAGTTTGAGTATACAACAAGCATAACATTTTCAGATGTGTAAATCTAGTCTTTTGAGTTGGAGTCTGGAGAGAGATGCACAACGTTGACCAAAAGTCAACTAAGGATTAAACAAGCAAAGGTTTCTGACTGGATATGCGGGTGGATTGTTTTAAAATTTTGACACTGATGTGCGTTGGGGTTGGCAACATAATTCTTCTCCATATCATCATTTACAAAACCTCTCCATATACTCCTTTCAGCTTTATATACAAAGCTTAATAACAACCAAAATGATTAAGGAATATTTACAGTATTCAATAAATTCTAAAATGCTTAACTACTGGGCAAAGGTTAAAGAACTTGATAAACAGCTATAGCTTTTGTCCAGATGAGATATGTGTGAATTGCAGTGCAGAGAGAAGCTAGCTGCAGATTGAGCAAAGCGCCGCCAATGGCCTGACACCATGTGTGCTGCTGTTCTGTTGGCGGCTGGTCTCCTGCTTAGCACATACTTTCTTAATGACTGGCCTGCCCATATGCTGAATAAACACAAACTCTTCAGCTCATACATCTGGAGACCAGTGCAGCGCCCAACCCCATTTGTGGTCGGACAAGTGTGCTATCTTGGTGGAAAGATATTTATTACGTTTATAAAACGGAGAGAGGTGGTGCGTAGGGAGGAGCTTTCTCTTGTGGTTGAAACAACAGTACATTACAGGGCAAGAGGAGCCCGTCTGGCAGGGCGAACGATGAGTGACAGGTATGCACGTCCTCCAATGGTGGTCTAATTTTGTCTTATTCAAAGATTGTTTACAGAGGAACGAGTTCTGGAAAAAATACTGAAGAATAAAATGAAATAAAAGGTTGGAGGCTATTCTCTGCACAAGATTTTAAAAAGAATTTTGAGAAAGAACGAAAATAGCAAAAAAACAAAACAAAAAAAACACCCCCACCATGCCGCAGAAAAATATCCTTCCAAAGACAGCAGACCCTGAAGGACAGGGGATGAGGAGGCTCACCCGGTGTGCTCCTCGTTGGTGGTCTTTCCACCGGCCTCAGGGAGAGATCTGTGCCTCTGCAGTCCATGGTCTCGACGCACCCGATGGCCCCTGTACACTGCACAGGCAACCAATGTTAGACACGGTGAAGGTCTATGCACTCACACGGCCGTATAACCACTTTCCTCTCTCTGTCATCACTCTGAATAACATACAAGGTGTCCACTAACACCACTGAGGCAGCCAGTAGATGTAATTGTTGTAATTAACACCAATTAAAATGATTTATCAGGGCAATAAAAAGAACGCCATCAACTAAAAACATTGCATTTGCTGGCAGAAAGTTAAATGTGCTTCGCATCAGGGAGACAGGGTCGAGTTTTGCAGTGGGAAAGCACTGTGTGATTAAAGGGACAGACTGGGCTCTGATGGATGGTAAACGGAGCCTGCTGAGTTACTCCGTCAACGGGCTTTGTGTTTTACTTGTAAAATTATATGCACAGGAAAAGAATGCTCAAGTACATTGTTGAGCCGTGGTTCTATTTTGCATGGTCTAATCTGATCGATGGTGAGCATGTCCCCCAGGCCCTGCTGAGATCTGAGAAGCCACCAGGCTCATACATTTGAAAGGCATCTGTTTATTTTCAGAATGCAAATGCGGCCCACCTCAAAGGCTATAAGCTGCAGAGAACACACAATGTGAATGTGCTGGAGTGCTCCGCCGGGGGGCTGAGGCCCCACTTATGTCAGGTTCAGGTTCTCCCTGAACCCTAGCGCCCACACACAAACACACTTTCCCCAAAGAGAGAGACGGGAGCGACTGAGAGGCTTTTCTCACACCGAAACCCTGTTTACCCATTCCGCGGCGTTATTTACAAGGGTTTTAATGGAGGACATTTACACAAGGTGTGCAGGCGACTGAGATGCTCCATGTGCCAGATGAGGGCAGCCCTTAGGAGAGCCAAGGGAAACAATGCCAAATCTCCTCCCCCAGCCCTCCTCTCTCCTGCCCCTCTTGGCACCCTCCCTTGTCCTCCAGTGAGAGGCTCAGAGGAGGGAGGGGGGAGGAGGGGGAGAGAGACCCAGGAAGGTTAATGTGCCCACTTTGATCTTCGTCAAGGCACACTGAGTAAGAATTAATTTACATTTCAGATGAAAAGGTTGACAGTATAAAAAGGCATCTTGTTTCTGGTATGTGAGAGCTGTGTAATAGGCCAGGAATTTGAGAGAGGAAGTCGTGAGGAAACAGAAGGGATAAGCCCCTCTCTTGCCTTTACTGGGAAAGAGATGAAAGGAAAAAAGGATCTCAGTATGCGCTGTTCTTCTGAAACATGGGGACCAAATGCTGCCCAAACTTTCAAAAGCTTTTCTTTATGCATTATTAATTAATTATTACTGTTTCGCGGGCCACTCATTGAGATCAAAAAGGTGTTTCACAAAGCCATAAGGTTTTCAGGCCTTTATCCCTGTTCCTTTTGAAAACGCACGAAAAAGTGGCGTGCATTTTCCGCCGGACACGGGACCACACGAACATTCCAGAGGCCTGCGTTTCGAGTGAACGAGGAAGTTCAGAGGGAAATATCGCCGGTTCTTTACCTGACTGAATGCGGACAGCGGCCTTTTCCCTCTCCTTTTTTATTTGCCTGAGGTTTTGCCGAGCAACATAGCCCCTCCACGCTAGAGAAAGAGAGAGAGAGAGAGAGAGTGTGTGTGTGTGTGAGTGAGAGAGAGATACAGAGCCAAAGAAAAAAATGGCTACTGCTGACCTACCTCTGTGAAACAAAATAGACTGCACATACTACACAAGATCCCACTTCAAAACACTGCTAAACCAGGTGGCAGTGGGACAGATCCCTTTGAACTCTCTGAGGTCTTATTGTCTCTTCTGAAGCATTGCTCTTAACCCCCATAGGTCAAGCTGTGGTTATCAAACTCATCTCTTTTATGAAGCCTCGCCAGCGCATAATAGCCTAGAGGTGATTAAGAAAACCGCCGGTCAGATTCACTAAACATTTGCACCTGTTTGATCAATAGGCGATAAAAGACTAAAAAGGGAAGTGACATCATATTTCTCTCTTCATTTGCATTAAATAATAACATCCTGTTCTTTAAGTTTGAATAATTCTTCCCTTCTGTCTTCTGTCTGATAAATATCGCTCTACCTGACTGGATGATGACGGCCCCGTTGGTCCGCTTCTCCTTCTCTTTGCGGTAGCGCCGGGCCCCCAGCCAGCCCTTGGTGTACGCCTGCATCACCACCACCCGGGCTATCACCTCCCTCAGCAGCAGGTTCAGCTGCTCCACATGGTAGTACTTCAGAAACACCTGACAGGCAGCGGAGCCAACGTTAACGTCGTTGCACAGGAACGGACGGGCTGAGACTGCACTGCTATAAGCGCTTGGCTTTCGGTACATGTTGTAACTGTGATGAAGTTTGCACAACCAAGCATGTAATACAAAAACAAATTTCATCATTCTACATAGAGCTTTTGTAATTTCACATTACCTTAGTCTTGCCTAGGACCCATTTTTCTAGTTTGGCTCGCTCCAATATGGCAACGGCATTCTCTTTGCTAGTCTCAGGCATCTGGTGAGCCCGGAAGGCAAGGTAGTAATATCTAAGCGAGGAGACAAAGGGGGGAAAAAGAGGAATAATTTGACCTTCGACAGGACAGAGATATTGTAAAATACAAATCTGAACACCTTCTTCAACATAACTTTGCAATAAAAGTATCTGAAACTGGTTTTCGAGCCCCCGTGGCACAGTTGGAAGCGTGACTGCTCCAGCTTGAACAGAAAAATGAGCCATGAGTCTTCAACAGAGGCCTATTGTTTGAGCTCTTTTGAATTGATGATAGTCTCTTATTTCAGTGGCCACAGAAGATGCCCATCAGCTAGGGCCTATCAGCGTGCATCAGCTCCACGGTGTGTTTATAGCTTATTGTCTCGGGCCGACCACTGATCCCCTTGTCGTAGTTTACAAAATACCAGCATCGGACAAAGTGGCTCTAACTGTTTGCTCAGGGACATCAAGGCTCCAAAACTACTGGTTCATCCCTTGTGTTCTGGTGTTGGTCAAAGAGAAGAACAACAACAAGAAGAAAAACTTCTTTGAACTCCCCTCCCCACCTCAGTCTACAGCCTTTCATTCTAATTCCTGTTGATACCAGTTATTTCTTTGATGGTAAATACAAAGCACTGCTTGGCAACATCAGACGAGCCTTTGATATGAGAGCACAAATTTAAATCAGTTTTCACTAAAGGTGCAGTTTAGCCATTCGGTCTGCCAGTATTATTTCTGCCTGGCCCGGGTGGGATGATATGGATTCAACAGCAAGGTTAAAATGTAGTCTGAAGAGGAAATGCGTTAACCCACTCGCTCTCATGCACACACGCGCACACACACACTCTGCACTGCACACACACACACACACACACACAAACAAACACACACACACACTTCATGCAAAGGTGATAACAGTAAATTATCAGGTGATTCATGATCTTCCATTTACCATAAAATGAAATGATCAAAAATACTCACTAACACTGGGAGGAAATTAGAACACACAAGGAAATACCATGTGGTCATCCTAAGTTTTAGTTCATCAAAATTAAACACAATTTTGAAGGCTTCCCTAGAGCAGTGAGACTAACCAGCCATCTCAAAGCTTTTTTTCACAGGCCACAAGCCCAAGTTAATTAAATTTTATATCATCTTAAAGCCTCCCCCATTAGAGGTGCCTGGAATATTTTTCAAAGGATAATTGATCAAACGTAAGTTTCCTTGCATTTTCCCAAGGACCTTGTCTGAGTATGTATTTTTTTCCTTAACAGGGCCAAGGAGGTATTAGTGTATAATTTTTGAGATGTTGCGTTGCTGAGTTATCTGATGGACATTTGAACATCAGCACAGCATGTAGCGCTTGTGAAAAGTTATCAAATCCTGTCCCACATTTTTAAAAACAAAAACAACATCCTTACATAAAGTAGCCCTAATGATGAAAGCCTGTTTTAATTGTGTCATAATGCAATACCAATGGGACAAGGAGACCACAGCTGAGTTTTTCCAGGACACCGAGCATCAGAACAAACTCCTTATGAATAGTAAAAGGAACTCCATTAAAATGTATCACCCCTTATAATCACAGTTCCTCCCTGTTTGAATTTTACCCATATTTTGCAGACTGGAGAATCCACCCAGTTAAGAGAGTTGTAGGATGTAGTTTCTCTATCACTAATGACTGCCAATTAGTCAGCCTCTTGCTCCCCTCAAGTTTTACTCCTATCTAATTAAGGAACTCGTGTTTTTGTGTGATGTAGAGCAGGGTTCACTTGTTCTGCGCTATCTCTGGGGTCGTGTCAGCACACCGCGGAGTCGAGGTGGTGCCGGGCCTGACACCGCTGTTACCTGTTGACAAAGTCTTCAAACAGGATGCGGTGGGAGTAGCCTTGCCGGCGGATATTCACTGTCTCCAGGATGCCGGTGTAGCGCAGCTGCACCATCACCCTCTCCTTGCAGAAGCGCAGCGCCTGCCTGTCATCGTTGGGTTTGATGCAGCGCACAAAGTGTGGCTGACCCACCACCATCTTAGACAGCAAGTCCATCAGGGAGTACTGCAGACACACAGTAAGACAGGAGCAATCAGTCAGTAGAGGTGGACAAGACGAGAAAACCAGAGTGCAATTTTCATGTGCGTTCACAGTGTCAGAGTCAAATGATATGTTGATGTGCACTTCAAACAGCATCCAGCTTTTTCCAAATATAGATGCGCTTGACAACAGAGTTTGCGTTGAATGGTAATTGACAGTTTTTATCTGGTATAAATGATTAATGGTGTTTCCAGTGGTTGTGTGGCACTGTGGATTTCAGTTGTTTTGAAACTTTGAAGTTTTAGAACTTGACTTTTTGAAGTGCAGGGACAGAGTTTCTGATTTTATGGACAGACTCCATAGCCTGCAGTCTACTACCTCCGGCCTACACAACAAATCTTCCAGGCACCTCACTCTCCTTTGTCCGCTCGCTGCTTGTATGCCTTTGATCAATATAAGAAATAGCTAGGCAATAAAGTAAATATGAAATCCAAAAATTGGTCTTCAAGATTCAGGCTACAGATTTGTGCCTTAGCCTGCATGGCTCTTTTTTTTTTAAAGCAGACTTAACTAGTCAAGTGATGAAATTAGTACTTCATAGTCAATCTTATTGGTGTGAAGAAACAAATAAGACAGTTTGCAGCTCTGGGGGAGACTTGGAAATATTTTAGAAAGATAATTAGGTGCTAAATAGAATAAATGGGTGTCACAAGTCATAACCTGCTTGTCAATTTTTCTTTCATTCAGCCTGTTTGGGGAGGCATGTCTTAATCATCCTTAGAAAACTTTTGTTTGCAGTTGCTAGTCCTAAACTAGACTCAACTATCCAAGATTGTCTGATCACACCGTTTAACACACCTACCACAGTGCTAAATGCATTATTAAGAAATACTGGATAACAGATACTCCAGCACCGTGGACAGGTGCATATAGATAGATACATTACTAGATAAAAAATTAAAATTTATGTCCACAAACACTTTGGAAAAGAGGCAGCATTTATATATGACACATACTACCGAGTCAATTAATCAATTTAATATAGCATTGAGTTGAAACAATCTAATTTTTCAAGGGTTAGGGGGTTACAATTCATGTCATTTTCTTGATATTAGTGGAGTGGTGTGGCTTTTTCTGCTTTGTTTCAAGATACTGACACTTGTTTCGAGAAAATTCTACAATATTTCACTTGTTTTAAGAAAAATAAGAATTTAAAACTGAATAGGAGACTAAATGACTTGTTAGGACTGAATGTTGTTATCAGAATAGTTGGGTAATAGTGGTAGTGAAGACACCTACGCGGAAATAGGAGGCCACAGTCTGTCTCCTCATGTTGGTGGTTTCTTCCGGGTGACGCATCATCTCCATGGTGTCGACCTGCACACAAGCATGAACACAAATGAACGTGCTGCATTCATGAAGAGGCCAGGCCACGAACAGGCCCGACCTCAGCATAATGACTGCACTAGGAGCATCACTGTAAACGCAGCAGGTTCGAATTAGACGGCCTTATTTCCAACCTGATGTCTTCGGTGAGCTCTGCAGAGATAAAGGTATTATTACAGCATTTCTACTTCCGCTAAATGGGGCAGTTGCACATACACAGCTGCATTAACTGTGCCGTCTGTATAACATAGCACCATAAACACTTAAAGCTAACAATCTAGAGAATAGATCTCCACTGCTGTGGGGCATGGGGAAAATTGCATAGCATTCTGAATAATGAGACTAGCCGTCACCAACCGGATAGTCGTTCCGACGACGGATTAACGAGGACACAATATAAGCTTTCTAATGGCCCTCTCAGTTCATGGCTTCATCAAAATTAATGATGCAATAGATATTTTATGGTAAGTCTACATAGCAAAGTGCATATCTTAATACTTTATTTCTTCCTAGCGCAGAGGGAAAGGTATGTCAAACATTTTCTGAGTAACTTGAACAGAGTGAGCGGATGCTGTGACAGGTTGCGATGTCGAATGCAGTTCATGCAGAAGTACAAGCGGTTATCTAGGACTCCCTTCCGCTGTTCTAACAAGGGCGAGATGCGCGGTCGCACTACTTTAATCTGTTTGTACTGGTAACTTTTTGTAGGCGTCAATTTCTGTCAACTTTTCACCAACTTTGATTGAGAACATGACGGCATGCATATTACATCAATCACGCTGAGTTCTCATTAAAACGCCCTTTCTTCTCAAAGAGTAACTCTGTAGGTACTGAGGGGAAGTTCAACAAAGTGGGACTGTTTTTCCACCGGTTTTCCAAATGTACCTCTTGCTGGCTCACACTGAGTATTTCTTCATGTAAAAAGATGAACCTCTTCATTAACATTGCAGTGACGCGGCTTTGTCCACAAATATTTTGGGAAGCCAGTGTGTGACAGGTGTTGGAAGAGAGAATCTGAACATGATTCAAAGTTAGTAAAATATAGTAAAAATCTGTTCATGTCAATCAATTATAGGTCTATATATCTCAAATTTCAATTATGGCTTGTCATGAAATTAGAATTTTGAGAGACTGCTTGTAATTATGAACTATAATTTTGAAATAATATTTAGTTTCAGTTTAAAAGAACATTGGTAAACTCTTGTTATGTTCCATAGGAGTCTTACCTTCAATAGGTATTTGGGAGACTTTGCACAGCACATGTCGGAGAAAAACATGGAAACAAAGGAAGGGAAAAGTGGACAGACAAGGAGCAAAGAATCTGGAATGAACCTTTAAGGGGTTTAACACTGTAAATCATAATGTGAGCATTTTTGTTACATGGACCAACAAAAATCTGCAGCTGGTAAAAAGAAATGATATCTTATAGACATTATGATTTGACGAAATGCTTCCCCTTAAATGAGACAAAATAGACACGCAGACATGCAAATTAAATTAGCATCTTCTTCACTCAAACTTTGTCACAAGTGAGAAAGTTTGAGAGTGATGCTGCTAGAACATACAATAGCGTGTGTGATGCCAAAAAAACTCTACAAGAAGAACTTCAGTAGCTTTAAAAGTGAACAACAGACATTATTGGACAGTGGCAGTTTGTTAATGTCTCCCTTATTGAGCCCTTTGAAGTCTGACCTCTGAAGAATCATTTTGGGATATTATGCTTATCATAAAAATAGTATGGACTCTTATGGAGGTATGTTTATGCAGTTTGACTGAGAGAAGCTGATTACGGAGTCTGGGAAACCTACAAAGAGAAGATATTATTGGAAGATATTACAGTGTTTCAGTGTGCATAACAATGGAAGACAACAATGTTAAGTCAAAAAATTTGAAAAACTACAAGTATGCAAAAGAAAACAAATGCCAGATGGCAATGCTGTATCACCAGAAGCAAGAGAGCAAAGATAGCAGGGTAGTCAATTAAGGTGGCTATGCTTCACAGCACAGGTTTTTACTATGGTGCTTATGGTGCGATGCCTGTGAGCAACAAATAAAAAGCACGATCTTGGACGCCATGATTTGTGCTAAAGAAGCACGAGCCCCACCTTGTTGCGTCCTGAACTGAGCTGCGGTGGCAGGGATCTCGAGGCAGCAGTGATTCTTGCCCTTGAAGTCGCCAGATTTCCTGTTCAAAACACAAGACCAAACTGTAAGACACCCACGAGGGGAAAACAGCACTTAGGTGAAATCAGGAAGAAGTCATACCGGGGCTCACTTAAGGCTTTACAAAGATTAGAGCTGTATGAAACGAGGGAAATGGTTATTGGGAGTAAACCATCAAACTTAGGCACAATAAACTTTTTCGGCTGAGTCTACTTTTTCAACAAAAAGATAAAAGGCAAGCAATGTGAAGTACGGCACTATGTTCACCACAATGTTCATATTCGGGCACAGTATAAAAGGCAGTTCGGAAGGAGCCTAAATCTGAGCTGAGTCCCATGGACTCAGGAGTGCAGCTGCGTGCACAGCAGTCCTACAGCCCCACACACAGCGGAAAGGATATGAACATAGCATATGCAAGACAGTCTGAACATTTCAAAGTTTCTGCACAAGATGTCCAAATGTTTTCTCTGGCTATATCTTCAGAGGCTAAACTGTGATTAATAGCAGTGAAAGAAGCCTTTGAAGCAGGATTGGTGACATCAAAGTCCTAATCCATGGGTGGCAGGATTTTTATAATGAGTGGGAAGTATCTTAACACATTTCAAAGGGTTTACTCCATGAATAAACAATAGCTGCACAGATGTGCCACACACACCTTTAGAAAAATACGTCTGCAGACACAGGAGGCAGCATTACCCAAGCAGCAGAGTATGGCAAGGAGGAAAACCTTTGTTTTTTTTAAGATAAAGCTGAATTGACAGGCGAACAATTGTTCTAGATTTTATACTGTGCACAGATGAACTTCTAAAATGCAACTATGAAGTAAGCTTTTGTAATATAATTTCAAGACGTGAGTCAAACAGCTATTGATACGGTCTGACAATGAACCATAAAGCAACTTCAACACTGGATCAGTCCTTCCTTTCTCAGAAGACTCTGGGCTATCAAGTGTATATTAGAAGCATTACTCATACATTTCTGCATCTCTGGAGAGATCAAAATCAATTTATGGTGGATTAATTAAGAGCCAGACCACTTCTAACTTTAGACAAAGAACGTTCTACTTGTGCCAAAGGCTTCACTGCAAGCCAAAGGAATGTGTTGTCTCATGGTACACACACATACACAGACACACACGCGCGCACACACGCATGAACACACAAATGCATGCACGCACACAGCGCTGTAGTCAAAACAACCCACAACATATGATGTGAGAGCGCTTCAAAAGGATTCAGCCAGTCTTTTAAGCTAGTGATGATATTGCTTTTAGCGTTTGACAGTTGGCTGCTAAGTTTTATTTATTTATTTATTTATCCATTTTGCTATTAATACATTTTGCATTTGCCACTCACAACGCTAGAACAAACAAAATCAAGATATTCTGTCACATGGAAATACACACTTTTATATTTGCGGATAATGTGATTGAAAAGGCATCCACAGGCACCCGGAGTGCTACCCAAAAATTGAGGGAAGGGAAAGGAAAAATGGAAAATATTATAACGTGTTAGCATTTAATTGCTCATAATGAACACGTTTGTGACGGGCCTTTTGTTTGCAATCAGAGGGACAGATTTTATAACTTCAAATGCCCTACTGGCATAGTCTATACAAAAACACACAAAAGTATGATCTTTGAGAACAGGAGCCGTTAAACTGTGTCGGGTATATTACCAGTGCACAGGCAGGGCCCCGCTCCAATTAGCCCAGAGTAAAGCTGGATGGATTAATTGGAGTGGGTCTTGTGCAAATGAAGAGCGCTCTCTCCTCTCCCCATTAGTGCTGCTGGGCCAGATCATCTGAGCACATTTGTCATGATGAATTAGCGGCTGCGAGTGGAACGGGCTCGTGGAGTGTCACTGTGCTTTCACGCCTCTCACTTCCATGACACCATCAAGGGGAGATGAAGGGGCTGCGCTGTGACGAGGGAAACTATGACAGTTGTACCTAAGCCTTGCAAATGGACACTCGCTGCTTTCTTCATGTATTCCTTGGCGGGTCGTATTAATTAATTCTCCTTGCGGTTTCCTATCCCCTCCTGACTAGATGATTAGAGCATGGGTTAATAGTCAGTATCCTCAAAGATTTCCCCCTCCTGAGACATGAAAACCAAGTGAACACCTGTGATGTCCGGCCCAAAAGTCGACCTTCTAATTTAGATACAGCGGAGAGCCTGTCTAATGATGTGGATCATAGTTATTCAAATAGGGACGAGAGCGAGAATGGGGAAGATTCGTTTTTGACACAAGATTCATTTTAAATAGCACACGTTTGTTTTTTGGCACGAGCGAGAGCGATTCTTATGTCTCCCACCGCTCTAAAAGGGCCATATGATCAAAACAAAGCAAAGAGTATTCATATAAAAGGTTAATAACTAAAAGAGGAGGGTGATGGCAAGAGGAGAGCAGGTGAGGGGTAATATTTCCCATCAGGTCATCCTGTCTCGGGGAACAGGCGGTGGAGGAGCGTCCCACTGATCGTTTCTGCTTCACGCATGTTGCTCTTGGCATGGACTTCCAGGACAAACACTGAGAGAGGCAGAGAGGGGGGAAAAGAAAGAGAAAAAGCCTTCCTTGGCATCTGTGCGTTCACTTTGAAAATTAAGCCCAGCAAGAATCCTGTAGGAAAAAAAAAAAAAAAAAAGCTCAAGCTGGCAGTTGTATTGGGGTTCTATTGACAAGAATAGTCAATGTGCTTGGGATTAAAAAGCAATCCTGCGTTCAATATGACACCTCCCTACATGCTTTTATGAGTGCCAGTGTGCGCCTTGTACTTCAGAAGCTGTGGATCGAGCTGTCGACACGGGGGACAATCAAAGTTGTACGAGAGAGCAGCCTTCCCGAGCTGAGTGAGCAGAGGCTTGCTGGATATCTCTCCCGCTCTCCCGCTCCTCTTTTTGAAAACATGTGATCTAGAAACTCAACTCAGCAACCAAGCAAATGAGATTATAGCACCCATAACCCCCGCCGCCCTCCCCACCCTCCATAACCACCACCGTTTATGCCTAGAGATGGCTCCAGGGGCTGTTGATTTAAATGCCATCCGCTACTGTCAGAGCAGATCAATCATAAAAAGCATGGTGTAATTGGCTTTTAGTGACACAACACAGTGTTGCATTTATCAAAGGATGTTCTACCATGTGACTTAGGAGAGCCTGCTCCTTGCTATTGAAGTACGGGGCCGTCAAAATCCTACTGCTGACTCAAAAAAAAAAAAAATTCCCCCACTACCACGATTAGGGGAGAAATTGAACAAAAGTATTACTTGGTAAGTGTCTCTCGGTAGACAGTGGAAGTGTAGTAGGGCGCCCTGGTGAAGGACTGTGGAATGTGCTCACTGGGATGAAAAGCCTTCTGCTGGGGGAGAACAAAGGGCCAAATGTGTCATATCACTGGATGAAGCCTGTCATTTCTTCACAGGAGAATCTCTTAACATGAAGGGGGGAGAGAGAGAGAGAGAGAGAGAGAGAGAGAGAGAGAGACAGGGCTGCATCTGTGGCATCTTGTGCAGATGTCGTGCTTTTACATTTCATTTACAGGCTTGAACTTCTGACTTCCATATCTAACGCTAACAGGAGAGAATATTTGTTCCAACAGCAGAAGACTTTGTTGTGGTGCGGTCAGCCGGTCCAAAAGTGTCAGAGGAATTACAGTAGAGGCTTAAAAATGTTTTGCCTCACTGTCCTACAAGCTTGTATGCCAGCTTGTTAAGTATGAGCAGAAACTAAACACATACACGCTGCGATGACTGTGTGCTTCCATCGCTGATTAAAGCATATATACTGCAACAGAATTCACATATGTTATTCCTAGGATCTTGGGCATTCATTTTAAGCATGAACAAGCGTCTCTTAAAGCCAGAAATACAAGTCAGAAATCTTCTAACTGAGCCTAGAGTATGTAGACACAATGAGAGTTGTTTTATGTAGATATGAACTTATTTTCTGTTCATAATTATTAGCACAACAGTAAATTAAACCTCACTTTGGATATAAAAGTTCAAACAAATATTCCCTAAATCCACAAATTCAGTCACCAATTCACTGCCAATCAAACAGGATGCAGTTTTCTCCCTTGATGAGACAGATTAAAGCCTCTCTCCCAATGCTTTTGTGGCTTTGGGAGAGTTATTCATTTTCACAAATATTAACTGTCTAGGATCACAAGAATAGCATTGATAGCATAGAATACTTTCTCAGGGAGAACTGTTGATTGAAGCCTGATTAAAAAAAATTCTGTGGCAGTTGGTACGATGTGAGATGAAGTTGCTACTGAAAAAATCATCTGCTTGCTAAAATCAGGAGAAATATGAATACTGAATGCTAAGTGTTTTAGAATCCCTGCCCATCCGTACAGAGCAAATTAGACTTCTAAGTAATATATTTCTGCATCTACAGCTCTACATATATTATTTTGCAAGTGCTTAAGTTTAATCACATGAATATTTCAAATCCTCAGCCTGACCCTTTTTCATCAATAAACCTGGGTTAGCCAATAATTCAAAATGACAACAAATTAGTCCGGAGCAGGTCTTGCTCATATCAGCGGTTTTCCTTCTATAAAAAATATATTATATAGTGTTAAAACCCTGACAAAAACAAACTGTGCATATGAATTAGCAGCGATGTGTGCAGGGAAAACGTGTCTTTATAGCACACTAACTGTAAATTTCAAGTTTTCTCAAGGAAACATCACGTCCATCAGTTTGTAGGTCCTTCATTTGCATTGTGCTCTGACAAAGGATTGGCAGTCTTGCGGTGCCATGCGCGTGTGCAGATGTGCTGTGCTACAAGCAGCTGGGCCAGGCCGCCCCAAGGCTACACACACACAGACACACACACAGACACATACTCATGCACACACACACCGGCCCCTTAAAAGCAACTGCCAGACAGGACAGGAAATGTGTGGGATTGTCATTACCCAGGATTCTCTTTGCTTCCTTCTTCTGAGTCCAGGTGTGTGTGTGTGTGTGTGTTTCTGTGTGTGTGTGTGTGTGTGTGTGTGTGTGTGTGTGTGTGTGTGTGTGTGTGTGTGTGTGCGCGTGTGTGT
>OMOV01088409.1:0-19962 GCA_900312565.1 Beryx splendens | reverse complement strand
CCTCGTATCATTCCTGTTAATCCAGGAAGCACATAAAATACTATTATGTGCTTCCTGGATTAACAGGAATGATACGAGGCTAAAAAGGTCATTTTGTCTCATGGGTGAACCAGGAATCCTCTGGACAGTGATCCACTGATAATAATCAGCTTGATACACAGCTTACTGTGAAATGTGCTGCCTATTCTGTCTAATGATTAGATGTCAATCTGCTAAAGCCCATCAAGATGCAGAACGTCTACCAGGGAGATGGCAGCACACATCAGGTTGCATTTAAAGATCTAGTGCCTTGGGCACATCCAAACATACTGGGATAAATCAGTTCACATTTATCAATATTCTTTGATTGCTGATATTCATTCATTTCACTTACATGCAGTCTAGGCTGTGGCATGCGGACACCAGGTCCCATGCCTCTGAAAAGTTCTTCACACTATGCTTTTGCCACCTGAAAGCTAAAAGGTAGAAGTGCACTGGTGTACAGCTTCCCTCTGTGGCGATATGACAAGAAACCTGATTACTATCATCTAGCCAGATGTAAACTCTTTTGGAGGAGCACTCCCCATTCACTGTTTCAATGAAATACTCTTCCAAAGAAAAGCATTTCTATTTGCAGCAGGTCACCTGGAAATAATGGACTGAATAAGACAGAGCTGCGAAAATAGACAAACAACCGTCATTATACCGGCAATGAATTTCATCATCATTTGTGTTAATCATGGAAAGTGTTGTCACAAGACGCAGCAGTACATTATGTGTTAAACATGAGCCTGTATGTGAAATATTGAACAAAAATGTTTTATTTTCTAAACCTATCTTTGGTCTGGTGTGTGCTCTATGGAAATGCATAACAATTAATACCAATATAGTCTGATGTGTGTACAAGTCTACTGAAACTTGCATGAAAAAGAGGCAAACAGCTACTGAGGTACGAGTCAGTCATTTTTATTTACCCATTTGTACAGATGCCCATAAACAAATCCAGACAAGTAGGTTAACTGGCTCAGTTTTATCAGTATGTTACAAAAATATGCTTCAGTTTTTCTGTTAAAATCTCTTCAGTGTAACAGCTAACCCAAACTGATTAAATAGAGACTTTTAAAACCGCTTACACTCAGACATTCAGGGAACCACACGACTAAGTTAGACTGAAAAATATATGCTATATTTGTATATATTTACACTTCCCATCACTTTCAAACAATCTAGCCTACATCTCATTTAAATACAATTACATCCAGTGCATATTGCATTCCTTCCTTATTAGCCGGAGAATACATGGGTTGTCAAATGCCAATCAACGAGTTTCTCCATCTGTATAAGAGACACTTGAAACCGAATAAAATCCACAGGTAATCTACAGTCACGACTGTGATCTTAGCAAGAGATAACAGTCGCTGTGCTTCAGAGGTGGAATTAATGATTAACACAGCAAATTTTACAGACATACCGAAAATCCCTTTGCACTTGTTTTCACTTTCATTTTTGTCATCTTCACCCGCCAGCAGACCAGAGCACTGCAGAGCAGCAGCGCAGCTAACGGCCCGGGACATTCCCAGGTTTCTCAGCAGCAACGGACCAGCCAAACAAGGGACCACCTTCAAAGAACACTACAGGATTGCTTTGGGATCACTTTGTCCCTATACTCTCGAGTTTGAGTCAGAGCACTTGTGGGTGTAGTAAGAGTCCAGGTGCAATACATTCAGCAGACTTAAGCATTTAGTGCAAGTGACTTCTCTTTCCCACAGCTTTTTATAGATAGCCTTTATACGCAAATGACAATGTAACTCCTCGTACTCTGATTCATCACTAGCAGTTTTACAACTTCAGACAGTCCTGTCTTTAAAAAACATTTACATGTTACCATATTTCATTGGATTGTACATCCTCCCACTCACAGACTCAATGATTCATCTTGTTTCACCTTGCGCAAAAGGGGGGAGCAGGCTATCAGATATCCTGACAAATTACTGCATTGTGAGAGGGACTGATAGATTAGCCGATTTGATGGAGATAAAACTAGATTGATTCACAGCAAGAACTTCCAACATTCAGGCATAAAATACAGACAAAACCATCTGATACGGACCACACACATGCAGAAAGCAGCCAATCCCCACTCTGGCATCAGCGACACCTACACACTATTATGCTGATACAGTAACTTAGAAAATAAAATAAATAAATCTCATTAAAGCCACAATCCATTTTTTTTTTTATATATATATGAAGTATACTCACATTCGTCACGGTCAGGACTTGCTGATGGAGAAATCCTCTCTCACAGCGTTCAGCCACTGTGACATAAAATGCAGCTGCTTTTTTACTCCAGTGTGTTTCTCCCTAACCTATAACCGTATCATTTACAGCTTCAAAATACATTTAAAACTAATGTTTAGCTTGTCACACGTTACCTGTTCTTGTATCAACGGCAAAAACACAAATAAAATAAAAAAGCTAGTAGGGGACAGGTGCCACAGCTGCCGCCATGTCCCACTTCTGGATTAGGCCTCTAATACGCCACTAAAGTTAGAAGGATAAAACTTCACAGTAACTGGTAAAACACAACATGCCATTTACACAGCAAAACAAGACATAAAACATAAAGCCATCTACAACCATGACTCGCACGCAAACATTTCACATTCATTGCCTAAAGATCCTTGCAGATCAGTAAGGTTGAGTTTTGTCGACTATGGACAATAAGATGCGTCTGTAATATAGACCAACACTAAGTGCGTTAGTGATAACCATATTATAACTGCGGTATGTTTTTTGGTTTGGGCGCAGAAAAAGAGTGACAGGTTCTGTCATGTCCCTTATCACATGCTACATTCCATCGTTGTTTCTCTCTCTGCTCTGCAGAAGATACAGTATAGGTACAGATAGGTTTCAGCTTCCTCACAGAAGATAAAGCATTAACATCATAAGGCAGGAAAAATGTTTTTTCAATATACATATAAAAGAAATGACCCAAAATAAATGATATATACAGCTGCAGTTCAACACTGCATATTTACATAATAGAGATAGCCCAATGTTGAGTGTCTACACTGTGTACACTACCTGGCCCGCACCTCCAGGAGTGTGGCTCAGTAACAAGTCAAGAGCAATGGCTCCGAGTGAATCTGCGACAGGATAAGGGCAACTGTAAAATGCTTGCATGGATTTTATATTTCCAAATATCCTCGTCTTATTACAGATAAGTTTTCAAATGCAGAGGCAAACCTAAAATTCTAATTCTTGTGTGTATCCTGACTGACATAAAGAAACAAGCTGTTAAAAATCAGGCCGTTTCTGACTTAAAACTGGGAATGACTGGTCTGGTGTGAACCTGAGTCAGACAGTAATTTGGGTTGTATGTTTTCTCTCTTTCCACTCTTGTAAAGTGCCTCAGTTGAGGGTGAGACCTCCGTAGCCCCGTCACAGGCTGGAGGGCTGGGCCTGCTGCTGTAGCTGTGCATGGTGGCTGGGCGGAGCCGGCTCGCAGTCTTTTGGTCCCTCCTCGACCCCCCGAGCGTACATGAGGACGAGGGCGACAGTGGCAAAGGTAGCTGCGTTAACAGGGAAGGCCCTTAGGAGCGTGGAGGTGAGGCCCCGCGTGAACACCATGTAGCCCTCTCTCCTGACACTCTGACGCACACAGTCCGCTATGCTGCTGTACTGGTTGACTCCGCCTACCCCGTCTGCCTGGAGGCGGGATTTGATCACGTCCACGGGATAGGTGGAAAGCCACGAGGCGATGCCAGACATCCCCCCCGCAAACAGCAGCTTGGGGATCATGTAGGGGTCGTCGGGCTCGCAGCCCAGGTGGCGTGTCAGCACATCGTAGGCCAGGAAATACACTCCAAAGCCGGGTGTCTCGCGGATAAGAGTGGTGACCATGCCGCGGTTTACGCCCCGCAGACCCTCGCGGTTGTAGATGCGCACCAAGCAGTCCAGGGAGTTCTTGTACAGCTTCCTCTTGGACTTCTTCTCCCCGGTGCCCTGCATCTGCATGCGGGTTTTGGCCAACTCCATAGGGCAGCAGATTACACACTGGATGGCGCCTGCTGCTGCACCAGCAAGGAACTGGTTCGTGGGAGTGTCGTGTTCCAGCTGCCGCATGGTGTTGCCCTGGACACCGAACACTATGGCATTGATGAAGGTCAGGCCCATCATGGGGGAACCGATGCCTTTATACAGACCAAGCATCTGGGGAGAAGGTCAGAGGCGTTAGAGATGTGGTTTATTAAGGAGGCTTTGCACACCTTACAAGATCAAATAAACATCTAGTGGCAGTTCTTTCCTTCTCTTTCTTCAAACTAAATATAAAACAGATTTGGTCTTATTTTAACCATGTCAGCAGTTTTGGATGAAAGTTACAGTCTCGTCTAACTTTGTCACATGCGCTCTTCTAACAAGCTGAACTTTTCCCAGCTTGCTATGCTCTGCCTCAAAATATGGCAATCTTTGTGTTAAGTGGTGATTCCCCGTTGAATTGCTTTCATGTGAAAAAGACTCTGGCAGCAAAAGTGGAAGAGTGTAAACACACGCCCTAAAGCTACATAAAAATCAGATCTTTAAAACAGGTGTTTCTTCATTCTTGTCTGCAAAAACATGATTTCATGGGAGGTACACGGGGCAGTCAGATGAGTAATAAAGTAATACATCAATCAAAACTATAATGTAAGCAAGAGGTTTAAAGAAACCTCTCAAGTTGACAAATGTTGTTTTTTCTTGCTAGGGAGAAAATGTGATGATAAAAGAAAAAAATATTCATAATGAATATAGCCGAACAGAAACCTAAAACCAAGAATGTCAACAGGGGAAAACACGCCGTGCAGGGGGGCTTGTAAATAAACAACCCAAACAAGTCTGACCCCATTCAACAAAACTGCAGTTGCCCCATGGAAAGTGTGAGCATTCCAGCCAGCTCCATAACAAAAGCATCCCGTTCAGTCACAGGACCAAGTGTCTGACGCAGGTCCAATTTCAGGACACACTGACCTCATTGGCTTTGAAGAGAAGACCAAAACAACTCGCCGAACACTAACACGAAGGCTTACACTTGGCCATTACATTAAATTGAATCGTAAGTTGCTGATTTTTGTTGATTGTGAAAGGCAACTTCCAACACAAATAACTCAGCCGTCACGAGCTGCAGGTTTAGAGCACCCATAAGAGGGAAGTAACACACAGCAGCAAACCATCTGAAAAAAGGAGTTTGTTTAGTGTTTGTAGTGGTTTGAAATAATCCCAGAATAACTCAAACCTAACAAGCAAACATACTGTACATATCCTTAACCATGTATCAATATTGTTATATCAGTATAAGGAACGGACATACCGACTCCTGCCGTATGATGGACTGGAAGCAGTGAAAGGTCCCGCGGTACAGGGGCTTATCGACATTCTGGACCTGCAGTCTCACCTGGGAAAGAAACACACTTCATTGATCAGCTGAACTCGGGGAATCTGATCAGCTTCCCTACAGAAACGCTATCACACCACCTGAGCTGTACTGTGTTATATGAGGAGGTAGTTTATGCTCATCTACAAAGACGGATTTATAACTGTAACTGTTTAAAGTCAGAAGGAAAAAGCATTAAGCCTAGACGGTGCGTTGCTCCTGTAATTAAACCTATTTCTGGTTGAAACAGGACGTTGGAGCGGGACGTAATGAGGACGGACGTCATGGAAACATGGAAAGTGAGCTGTCACTAATTCCGGAGTCTTCAAAATGAATAAATTATAGCCAGCGTGATGCAACCATGGCCATGTCTTAGGAAAAGGAAACTGGGTTGTCTGGGTTTAATATGTCCAAAAATATCTGAGGGTATTTGTGGTTGGAGTTTTTTTAAGATTTATTTATTTATTTTTTTTAGCATTTCTGCCTTTATTAGATAGTTCAAAGTAGAGAGAGACAGGAGAGACCAGGAGAGAGAGAGGGCCAACATGCAACAAAGGAACCGGGCTGGATTCCTACCCAGGTATTTGGTATTTATGCTTTAATAGATGTATGTTATGATACACTTCTCACTTCATTGTTACTTAAAGCTGTAAAAAAGAAAACTTCGCCTACCTTAACTGTGTCAAAAGGGTGTCCAACTAAAACTCCAGCAGCACCTGAAGACAAAGAAAACAGGGGTGAGAATCATCATGTGTAATTATAATTCAATGTGATTACACGATGGAAGCCCCAACAGGAATTACATGAACTTCGTCCGACCAAACCTCCTAAAACTCTTGTTTACACAACAAGCCAAATTACTTTGAGAAATGTTTACCCGCTGATATGACATCAGGCAGATTTGATGACTGTGATCTAGCCTATTCAACACTGAAAATCCTGTAGCCAGCACAACTGCGTAACTTTAGAACGTGCTGCCATTCCCACTGGGAGAGAACTGCTTCATCCAGCTGACTCACTGGGCATCACTCTCTACAGCAGTGAGACTCAACTTGCGGCCCGCGGGCCAGGTGCGATAGGACAGCCAGCAGTATTAAGGTCGTGGGCTTGTACATGGAAAGTAAAAAAAAAACTGACAGTGCTTGGAACAGACAAACCAACAAAAGAAAGAAAAAATAGATAAATAACACAAATAAAGACTCACAGGACAAGACCAAGTGAGTTAAGGGCCTTTTAATGTTTATTAATTTCATCTAATAAATATAATTAATGTTTGTTTATTAACTGGCGCCTGGCCTCCTGTCATTTTGCAAAAGTGGCCCCCGGGCAAAGCAAGCTGCGTATCCCTGCTCTACACCTTCCTTAGCACTTCTCTGAATGTTACATAACCTGGGCTCATGCATGGCATGACATCACTAGCATGTTCTGATGCCAGTTTGGCTTCAACTTCTCAACTTTCCAAGCATTTGGTGTAACCTGATAACAGTCCCCGGCCTGGCTGACAACATCATGAAAAGTTTACCCAGTACACTGGTACTTGAAGGACTGCCGACCCCACAACCCTAAACAGTGAGTCTGCCCTCCACTCCACCCCCTGCCAATATCCAGACATATGTATTCAAACATGGCCTTTTTGGAACTGGAATCAGCTCTGTAGCTGAAAATGGGAACTGGATGCTGAGCAGAAATTTCACCATATTGGCAAACAACAATCATAACATCATTCCAGATGTCAGTTACAGAACTGCATTGTTTTGGGGTAAAACATAGAACAAATAAAGACCTGCAGTTAATGGGCCACCTGTGTCATCACCGCAGTAAACAGTAAAGCACAGCTAGCTAATCCTACCTAAGCACCTGCTTTGTCACAAGACCCGGGGTAAAAACAGCCAGTCAGGGCAGAGTTCCTGCTGTAAGCCAGGAAAAGCACACCAGCAGGCATATGTTTGAGACGAAGACGATCGGTCATTGACCCCAATGACCTACTATGATTTGAGCACTTGAAAACAAGCAGGGGAAGTTAAGCAGAGGATATGGCATCATGGATGACATAAAGACACCACACATTTTGTCTGAGCAGGCCTAAATCAACAAAGTTGATCAACAAAATTGATGTAGGCCTTTTTCTAAAATGATGCCACTTTGCTAACCTGTTTCTGACTGTCTCCACGTGTGGGCTAAGGCTAGGCATAAACTAGGCCATACTTAAAATAGGTGTAGTTTCTATTTGACTGCAAATGGTTCCACCACTTCTATCACAATGAGAGGGTGGGGAAACCACATGGGCTGTCACACCATTCACTGATTGGTCTATGGAGGGGTGTGTAGTGTCTGTGTATGGAGTGTGGGCGCAACTCTTTAATAGCCAAACCATCTTGGGTTGCATGCCTCAGTATGTAGCATGTGCATGCTTTCAATTCTCCACAGGGTGTACAAAGGACATCAGGCAGACATGCAGGAGACTGGAGCGCCAGGAGGAGTGACCTAGCATTCTGGTCTGGAGCAAGGACATACGCTTATCTTTTCCATGACAACCAAGTGATATACATTGAGCCACACTAGAGGCATCGATAACTCAAATTCTGTCTTTGAAGATCATTATGTGATTTAACCTACTGAATTATTTAGCAACCAAAACATGAACATGCTGACATTAACAAGCATATCCCCACTTGACCCTGCAGCCAGCACAGAATATCCCACTAAGTTACATTACACCTTCATCTGTCAAGGTCTGTCGGCTCGGCAGGTCAAACACAACCAGCAGCATGTAGGGAATTTGGAGAATGGCTTCGTGTGCCGACCTGCGGCGGAATTTCGAAAATGCACTCGTAATCTTGTGATGGAGTTGCATCACATTATTATGGGTGGTGCTGCTCAGTTTTGCTGCTGTGAAAACAGCTCTCAGCGCGCTTTCACGAACCAGCCACGTCGAGCTACACTATCCTCTATCAAAGTGGTTCGTGGCAACTGTGCTCATCCCCATCATTAAATAAATCAAGAGACTTACTGACTTACCTCCAATGCAGCCAGCAAGGAAGTCCATCACCGTTATTCACCGTTAGCTGAAGCAGAACCAAGTACCACCTAATGCTAGCTGACTATACTCTACTAGAACTATACGACTGTATCAAATGTTGTTTTTATAACCGTTTTCTGCGCTGTACACCTGCTAACGTTGACGTGACCAAGCTCACTAATCTAACGTTAATGAACTAACGTTGGCTACTTGACACTATCAGCTAGCATCCAGGTTAGCTAACCTTAGCTAGCTAGTAACGAGCTGCGAGACGTGACAAATAATAAAATGTCCACACGTATATATTGTCTCCGGGCAGTTATTTCGCCTGTTCTGTGGTTCTTTTAATAAAACTTCACTGCTGAGCTATTCGACCTCCATGAACCATTGTAGCGTTCCTGTCAGTGTGGATACCCTTCCGCTGTCTATCTATTTCTGTTGCGAGCAAGCTAGCGTCGCAGGAAGTAACTAGGGGGCGGGGCCCACCGGCCTCGGGCACACGTCGTATCCAATCAGATCGAAGACAAAACGCCGACACCCCACTCCGTGAACCCATCCCCGTCGTTCATTGGCTGCACACCCCCATTGCTAAATTGCGTCAGCAGTGCCGTGTGATGTTTTGCTTTTGACTGGGCTGTCGTGCATGTTTTCTGCCTCCACCGAACCTAGTGCAACGTACAGGGCAAGATTTCTAACGGAATCATTAATTATAATTTAAAAAAAGTTTTTTGTTAAAGTTGTTGACTGGCACGGTTATTAGTTGTAAAGCCAATAGTGCGGCTTCGAGAAACGAGACATCGCTTAGTGAAGCCCGCTTAAAAAAAGGAAAGTCCCCTTTTAGATTAAAGTTTTTACATTTAAGCCTGTGCGTCTGTTTATTTTGCATGATTTCAAATTATAGCCTTAATTTATTGCATCTGGTTCAACATTCTTGTTCACTCGTGTAACGTTTCTCAAACATACCGTTGTTCCCAAACCATCCATTCAAGACTAGCCACATTACATCTTCGGTCATCTTCGGCTAAAGTCGGGGCCAGTGTTTCGCAACATCGCGACGTACTTGTGTAACGAGACTGTGGCTTAGTTTGGACACGTGACGGAACAGCAACATGCTCAAGGTTATGCTATTTAGCGCAAGGTAGAAGAGAATGGGCTGATATCACATGGGCAAGTATCCGCCGCCCAGCCAGATCTGAGAGGATGCATATTGCTGATTTTGTGGCTGGATCCATTGGAGGTAATACAATTGTTAGTTTGTTTATACGCTGCACGGCGGTAAGGTGTGTTTACTAAAAAGCCATGTGCATGGCGCGCGATAACTAGCTATGACAGCGTGAGAAGTTAAGATTAATTTGTAGCTATGGTAACAATGGTGCTTCACACCATCTTCAACCACTACTGTATGATTGGAGTCCTACTTCACATAACCAATTTAATACCAGCAGTGCCCAACCAACCTAGATCCAACACTGTCTGACAGATAGATCTCGAAAGAAATAAACATCTTTGCTGTCTTCAATCAAACAGACTGGCTGGCATAATGTGTCAAGCTGACTGCCGATTTAGATTAGCCTATCACACAAATAATAATAATAATACAAGAAGATACATCTGTTGGGACCCATACAGTGAGAAGATTAAAAATGTCTCAGTTCCAGACAGTTCACAGCCTTGAACATGAACAGAGTGTGTGTTCTTGTGTCCTTGGCACTCTCTTCTCTCTGAAAACACACAGGCGCATGTGGAGTGGCAGTCGGTTATCCTCTGGACACAGTGAAGGTAAGTCTAAGTAGTGTGTGTATTTGACATTAAATCAAGTGTTCATAATTTTTAGAGTGAATTCTCTTTCCTAGGTTCGGATACAAACACAAAAGCAGTTCACTGGAATATGGCAGTGTGTTGTAACAACATTTTCAAAAGAAGGGGTAAGTGGCATTGATTGGGTCTTCAATAATCACTTTATTATAACAGTAACAAAGTTTATAGGGTGCTTCACAGCCAAGACAGACATAAGGGACAGAAACCATGTCACGCACGAAGAGGACGGCGTCCGAAACAAAGACATAGCCATTAGGAGGGGGGTGGGATGCAGCACTATAGATTTGATGATTTAGGATTTGCTCTACATTGTATCATTGGATTCTTTCCCCTCACTTGTGTGTTCAGGTGCACGGTTTCTACAAAGGCATGTCCTTGCCCGTTACCACAATCTCTATGACTTCCTCGGTGGTGTTTGGCACGTACAGGAACTGTCTGCAGTGTCTGAGCCAGTTTCGAGGAGCTGGTTGTGGTCCGAACACCAAACTAGAAGTCTTCCTGTCCGGTATGGCAGGGGGTGTAGCTCAGGTAATTAATCCAGTTTTATAAATGGTGTAAATTGTTGAAAATGCCTCAGTGATGCTTGTTGTGTCAACTGCAAATTAGACTCCAAATCGGCTCTGCAAATTTGAATTTACATCCATGTGCATGTTTGATAGTTTCAAGAAGACTTAGGGCTAAATCATCCAAACATTTCACTCATCCAAACACCCTCTGTTTCTAAAACGGTGTGGTTTAGTGATTATCTATTTGAATTACTTGTTTGTTATAACCTTATTGTTCCTTGTACAACCATCATTAACAGTGATTTTGCAGCTAAATTGTCCACAGGTTTTCCTATGTACGCCATAGCAACACAATCTTCATATTAATTTGGACATTTTAACAAGCCTTTTCTGCCTTGAGCTCTGTGCTGAATGTCTCTTTATCTGGTCTGACAGATATCAGTGATGTCGCCAGGTGACATGGTTAAAGTGCGTCTGCAGTGCCAGACGGAGTCCATGCGAGGCGGTACCAACATGCCCAAACCCAAGTACCGCGGCCCAGTCCACTGTCTGCTGAGCATTGTGAGAGATGAGGGGGTCCTGGGGCTCTACAGAGGAGCTTTGCCCCTCATGCTGAGAGATGGGCCGTCCTTTGCCACGTACTTTTTGACTTACAACACCGTCTGTGAATGGCTGACACACGGTGGCAAGAAAGGACTAGGTGAGCAAAGTTCAAGTGGACTTCCCATTGTCTCGTTCAAGAAAAGGCTGCTGTTGCAGTGTTGGCTGGAAGAGATGACGTTTCAGAGGATGACTTCTTATGCTGAGCTGTATCAGCACATTTAATCTGTTAACCCAGCTTCATGCATTTTATCATGTCAGGTTATCTAAGCCATGAGTCCATGTGATAAAATATTTTTCTATAAAAACAACTAGCCCTGAACTTAAGTTCTGACTGGCTGAGTCACATTCAAACTAAGTTAAAAAAAACAAACACCTGATACAGCATGTGACTGCATAACTGATCACTTAAATATTAATGCACTAACTGAAAATCACCACTTTTAATTCACACTGTTCAAGAACTACTTTGCTTGGTGGAAAAATAATATTTAATTATTACCTCTGCCAAGGAGGTAATGTTCTCGCCTGCGTCTGCGTGTTTGTCCATCCATCTGTTAGCGGGATATCTCAAAAAGTTTGGCACGGATTTGCACAAAACTTGGTATGAAGGTTGGTTATGGTTATGGGCCAAGGAAGAACTGATTAACTTTTCAGGTCGATTGGCCAAAAGGTGGCGTGGTGTTGGGCGTGGCATATCACCAAAAGGTGCAGAAGCAACGTGAAGCAGAGTTGTAGCTGTTCGAAACTCATTGTAAAGCACAGCCTCTCATGGCTTATTGCTTCAATAATTTCACAAACTGTATTTTCTTGATTGCTCTGAATCACTTGTAATTGAACAGACTCAAACTCTTCTCGTACCGTTCTGTCTGAAATTGTAGTCTGCTACATATTGCTAAATATTTCTGCTTTGGTACTTCAGTTTTCTGACAAAGTGCTTATCACCCTTGTTAGTATTTCCTGTTCAATCTAATGGGTTCCACAAGCTGTAAGCTGGCTCATTAGCTTATGGTTAGCATTACCCATTGCTTTCAATGAGGAATGCCAACAAGCTAATGAAGCTGTATGTGAAACGTGTTATTCATGATGGTCTTCACTAAAGATCCTTTCTGTATTGGATCCGTAGTCCAGGGCCTTGAGTGTGCGGTTACAGCCACATATACAGTATATATGTGGAGTTTTCCAATTTGGCTATAATGACCTCCCTGCAGTCTCCAGCACCTCCTGACCTGTAGAATACGCTGTGCACAAAGCCTTCTCTTTGTTTTATTTATTTTTAAGGATAACAAGCTGTTCATACGGCAGCTGTGGCATGAATGTTGAAACCTTTCCCCCGTAATGTGACCAGTGCTTCGTGAAAAACAAATACAAGCTGAAAAAACTGTAACTGTTGACCTCAGTGTCTTTTGACTGCCGCCAGATTGGAGTGGTGTGATGCTGGCCGGCGGACTGGCAGGAATGGCAGGCTGGACCGTGGGAACGCCCATGGACGTGATTAAAGCCCGCCTGCAGATGGACGGAGCGAGGGAGGTGAAGCAGTACAGGGGTGTCTGCCACTGCGTCTCTGAGACCGTGCGGGTGGAGGGGGCCGGCGTGTTCTTCAGGAGCTTGGGCATCAACTGCCTGCGCGCGTTCCCTGTCAACATGGTGGTGTTCGTCACATACGAGGTCCTCCTCGGCTTCCTCCGAGCCGGTCCTGACCGCGCTGACCCGCCCGCTCTGGAGTTTTAATAGTGCTGCTTCCCTCCAGTCCCAATGCCTTTCACTCTGCTGCAGTCTTTCTTGCTTTATATATGGCTTATTTTTTTTTACCAGGACAGATATAATTGCAGGGACATATTGCAAGCAAATGGCTGTTGCATTGTAGTATTTTTAAGAAATGTTAGCTTGTCTCCTATGCCTGTGCTTGGAGTTGTCTGGTACATAAATACATGAGGGTCAGTGCTCAGTGTAGCTCAGGTAATGAATCCAATTTGCTCAGGGGCACTTCGTCAGTATTGGGCACTTCTTTTATTCTTTGTTTCTGTGTCTATGTCTCTCTTGGATTCAGGGAGGCCAGGCAGCTTCCTGTCCTAAGTCAGTGCTGGGTCTGTTGAGGCAGTAGGACAGAGTGCTTCACATGTCCTGCCTCCTTCAATAAGACTCCCTGGTCCGTAAAGTCTGTCTGTTTTTTTCTGGTCGGACACTGGGGGTTCAGAGGTGACCTGTATCTTCTAACTCCCATCCTAACCTCTCATCAGCAGAGAGAGCAATAAGCTAAACGCTCAGCCCAGTTGCATGGGTACGCAGCAGTATGTGTGCATTCATAGGCAGCCAATACTTGAATCTGTTGTAGTTGTATTTATTTAGAATTTATGAATTGCCTGCAGTGCACACAATTTAAAAAGGGGATGAAAACCAAATGAATTTATGGAGCGGGCACAGTGTATAAACATGATCATGATCATAATGATGATCCTGATCTATATATGTGTGTATGCTTGCAAGTATTTATTCTAATAAGAATTTTACTCTTTGTTTTCATATGGTGCATACTTTTTCTCATTTATGCTGGAGTTTAAGCTGCTCATTTTGAACATAAATGAATATGGACGAGAATATGACTGGAAAAATAAAGCACACTGGTGAGATCCCTTTTAGGTTATAAAGGACTATCGATCAATGATCAATTTGGTAGAGTGTATCTCTATACTGCTTTCTCATTGTCTTTCTCTTATTGAAACGGCATCTACATTTTGGGAATATTCCCATATGATCTTGAAGTCATAAATAAGACTTTTGGGCTCCTAATCCATCGTAGTTCAAAATACAGATTTGATTTACTTCAGATTTAACAAGCATCAGGACTGTGAATTCAATTTTTGCAGCCTGCACATAAAACTGTTTTGCTCTTACATATTTGTCTTTGTATCAAAATCTTAAGCAGAGCATTTCGGAATGAGGGGGAAAAAAGTTCATCCAATAAATCACTATGTAAACAGAGTGAGCGTTGGGACAGTGTTACTCAAATTGCTGACTGTGCATTCAAAGAATTACAATATACCACCCATTTTGACAATAAGTCATTTATCATTCCTGGCTATAATTGAGCTAGAGTAATTTTAAACATCTTTTTGTGATCTGTTCTTGGTTATATCTACTGTACAAATAGGGTAGAGTGTACCAATGGTTTTCAGCACATACACACGTGTAAATGTCAAATATGTCAGTCTGAAACAGAAATCCTACTGTTTGGATTTATTTCTCAATGAAAGGCTTTGTCAGTCACTCCTGGGGTCAAAAGACCTGGGGTTATTAAAATCATGCTTGACAAATATAAATTATTAGCAGGATTTACATTTCCAGATCAAGCAGGTGCTGTTGCTTGCTTTTTAAATGTCTGGGGGTGAGTGCCTCTCTCAGGGTGCCTACGCTGCAGCGTGGAGTTGTAGCTCCATCTAGTGCATAAACAGGGCAACATGTTGGGAGTGTCATCCTCAAAGCTTTCGACACACACGACTCTGCAGAGCTGTTGAAGGGTGGAGTAACCAAAAACACTCATGTACTACGTGTGCCAGCTTTGGCTCCGGCCCAGATCACGTTCTTTCTCCTCAGCAGGAGTCATAAACAAGCAAGCTTTTCATCTAAACAAACAAGCAAGCTTTTCATCTAAATGACTCAGATTATGGAAGTGGCTGTTGCAATGTGTTTGCCTCCAGTGGAGTGAAATAAGGTCACTGAGTTTTCACACTACAAATAAGCCAGTGGCCCTGGAGACATTTCCATGAGAGATGATTCGGATCATATATTGGAACATTGGTGAATTTAACAAAACACAATTAAAAGAACAACAACAACCTTCAATGATGCGCTAAATTTCCTTCTCTTCAAATCTACATTGCCTAAGCAGAGCTGGTTTGGCTGGTTCTTTTAAAATAAAACCTACATCCACTAATCTATTGCATCAAATTTGCAATCCTAATGAACTCTATTGGAATAGTCAAATAGTAGTGCAAACTGATTATTTTCATTTACTTTGAGTAATCTTACTTCCAAAATCTACCCAGGGGCATATTTTATGTCAACCATCGTTTCAAGATGTGAAAAATCACGAGTGTTTAATCTTACAATCAATACGCCTATTTCCCTTGAAATATGTTTTGAAGGCGAGTAATTCAACAAATAAGCAGCTATTTTTCTCAAAATCATCTTTAACAGATTTGTTTAACTTACTGTTACAGTTTTTTGCTTTGTTGTTTTACAGTAACTGTAATGGAGTCCAGTTTTGTGTTTATCCACATTTTGTGATTCCTGCAGCCTGTTGCTTCTCTAACCCTGGGCATTATGTCTCAAAAGTGCTGCATGAATGCATGAACTACTCCATAATTCATGCTATTGGTCCAGTGCGCAACAATCCCATGTGACCAAAGATAAAAGAGTAAATCATGAACATGCAAAAAATATATACAGAACATGACATGAAAAATTTACAGAAGTACCACAAAAGAGCAGCAGCGTAATCATCAAAGTCTCTTTCTGTATTTGGTCTTGTGTTTGTCAAGCAATAGCACTGCTAATAGGGGTACTGACCCAGGGCCCCCTAGCTGAGCGAGGGCCCCTAAATTGTTCACAGTAAGACTTGTGGTCCTCAAATGCATGTTTGTTAATATTTTATACTTTCATTTCACGCTGCTGTGGTTTTTAAATCAAAACTCTCAACAGTAAATGTGATACAGCAACTGTTGCATTATCTGAGACAAAGAAGAAATAACATTTGGGTTTTTCTCAGCAGCCTAAAGCAAAATTGTCCTCAGTACGCAGAATTTTGAAGAAGGGACTACTGGTGGAAGTGTGGTTTCGACAATTAGCGCTCTCAGTGTAGCGCCCAAAACACATTATCTCAATTAGGGATGTCTCCGATAATCGCTCAGTAAATGAATCTGCGGAGGTGTGTTGGCGATGCGGATGGATGGGTGGACAGAGATGTTTGTCATAGATGGAATAATGGTGGTGTGGGGACCAGAGGAAAGTAGAGGAGGGCCCAGATTCTCCTCCTGTGCGTGGGGGGGCATCATTCCTAGCCTCATCCCTGAGTTAACACCCCCTCCAAATCTCAAAGTTGTCCTGAGCCTAGTGGTCACGGCCAGCTGCTGCATTCCCTTCCAACCTCTCAGTGTTGGAGGGGACAAAAAGACTATTGTTTAATGAAATAATCTAACTGAATCAGATTATCCCAGAAGCAATATGAAATGGAATCCAGGAAACATTTTGAAGAGATGATTGAGTGAGCTGCCATCGCCCGGACCCTCCCACACACATTATTACTACAATCATACCAACTCTCTCTCTCTCTCTTTGGTTTCTTGCTGTGTGAATTGACTATTATGTACTTGACATGAGATATGTGTTAAATTGATGTTTTCATCTCAGCTACATGCGTAATTGTCGCATATTATCTCCCCTTGGATGCAATAAAGCCCTATTATAAAGAACTCAGCAGTAATGAAGTCTCTGACGAATAAAAGATTTACTCAGTTGATGAATTGGGGTCATGTTGGGTGAGACCCCAGGAGATGGGTTCTGTGGCAAAACTTTGGATTACCAGCTGTAAACAAGCACAGGTATTCCACATGAAGAAATTGGACATAAAAGAAGTCTCCTTAAATATATTTATACCTCATTGTGCCGCTGCAGATCGACTTACATGGTAAGTTAATAACAACTTATGCAAAACCAGCCTCCTCCAACATGCTTCATAATGGGGGCTCACCGAGTAGAGCGTGTACCGAGGCTCAGTCCTGCAGCGACCCGGGTTCGAATCTGGCCCGCATGTCCTCCCATCTCTCTCTCCCACACTTTCCTGATCAAATAATAAAGCATAACATGCCCCAAAAAAAAAAATCTTAAAAAAAAACAACATGTTTCATAACTGCTAGTGACAGGTTTTATTTAATTTACAGTCACCCAATACAACAACAACTAGTAGTGTTGTCTATTTTCCAGCATGTGATCTAAAGGGTTAATAGTTTGGCCATACATTAAAGGGAGAGGGGTCTGTTGAATCTGTAGGCTGTGCTTTCATTTCAGCTCCTAGCACATGCCAAGCTTCATAAACTGGGCTTTTCCACAAAGGGATCATTTCTGAAATTCTAGGAATCACAGTCTGTACTGTGAAACAAGAAAAACCTTGAATGTTGCCTTTGTTTGCTGCTCTTAATTAAACCCTGCATGTCTTTTCCCCTTATGCAACAACAGCCTGCAATTATGCAAGCATCTAAAGATCTCATTGAGTGAAGTTACAGGCTGGCTAGCTATGAACCACCGCGCTGCGCATAAAATTAACAGGGTTTAGTGACACCTTTTTTCAGTTATTTTTAATGGATTTCCAACCCAGTTTTGAATGCTCAGACGCTGCTCTCTGCTCGCACGCCATGTTTCTGGGGGAAAGGGCAACAATTATCAGACAAGACTCAAAAGGTGGAAAATTCTGACTTGACCTATTCATACCCTGTTTGTGAGAAACTTGGGCAAATAGTGTCTGTGCTGCCAGCCTTCCTCACAGCTTGTGCACTTCTGTGTTTAAAAGCCAGTTAATGTTGCCTGCACCACTGAGTATCCTATGACTACTCTCTCTCACTGAGTGACACCTACACACCACTATCTTGTATTGGAGTTATTAGGAGCGGATGACCGAGATTATTCGGCCTATTTTGGGTATGATCTTTATACAACTTTGGCAACAAGACAGTCTCTCCTCTGTTACAAATGTCAGTTCATGCGATGATTGTGAATACCGTGTAAACGCTGCTATTTTGGGTAGCCTAACAAGGGTTTAATCAGCAAATGGGTGGGATGAGTTGTGCTGCATGACTCATATCAGCAGAGCCTTTCATGTCTATCAACTGTATCGCCTGTTTCCCTCCGCGTCGTTTCATGTTGCGCGTCCAGCAGCCGCCTGGAATGCCTTCACCAACAAGTCCCTAATTGTTTCATAACCAGAGGACACATGCGGTGGAGTTTTGCGCAAAAGAGCAAAATTCACTCAGAATAATTATTTCCAAGCATGTCTCGATACGCCACTAGGTTATATAAAATACTGCTAAAATACGTGATAATTCAACCACCGGGGTTTGTGCGGGTGACTCATTAGGCGATGGGTGTTCACATGATGTCTGGAAAGCTTCATTTTGATGTCAGAATCTGTCCTCGGTAACCATCACTTGGGCCCCCATTCACCGATTGCTGTTTGGGCTATTTTGGGAGCGCTGCGCTCCCCGGTTAGTGACGTGTGCTGCTGGGTAAATTTGCAGCTCCGGCGGCCTGGGCCTGCAACCTCAGATGGCATCAATCGGGAGAAAATGGAGGGAGGGAGAGAGAGGGGGAGAGAGAGACGAGAAGAAAACAGATAAGATGCTGGAAGGAGACACGAAGAGAGGAGAGGGACTGGAGAGGAGAAGTGAAGAAAACAAAACAAACAGGAGCAGGATGAAAGGACATGTGTAGGGGTGAATGAGAAGAGGGAAGCTGTTCAAAACGGCTAAAATAAACAATATCTATCCAAAATAAATTCGAAAGCAGGAAAAAAATCTGTTTGTTTTAAGTGAATGTGAAACCCACAATGTGTGAGAGATTGGTAGGAGAAGAGGAGAATCCGTTTGGATGAGACGAGAGAGAAATATGGATTAATGAGGAGAAATGAACACGTTCTCATTGATGACTAACAGCTGCGGGAGGAGAGAGAGATGATGGATGAGGAGTGGGGGCGCTGGTGTACTTCAGACCCGGCGTCAACAACACCGGCAAAGGAGGGAAGGAGTGAAGGAAAGAAGGACACACTGGCTGTAAATCTCACTGATGCTCAGATTAATTTCTGCGTTTGTTAACGTGTTTGTACATTATATCTTGCATGGAAGACCCACAAATGCCAAACAGATGTGCTTTTAAAAGAAAACGTTTTCAATCACACAGCTTCCATCAACCTGATGGGAAGAAACTTTTATATTAATTAGCAATTAATATGGAGGGTACTGAAATATTTCTTAGTTCTGTGGCATATGAAAGTGACATTCAAAGGGGTTCTGAAAGATGATGTGGCCATTATAACATCATAAAAATTGTGTGCTTTACATTTTAATTACTTGTTGTGTTTATGCAATTTTGTCAACAAAACAGGTGACACAGTATCTCTCCTTACATGCCAAAATGGATTTTAATTAAGTTCAGTCAGTTCATATTAATTCGGGGTTTTTTGTTTTTTATTTAGCTGCAAGTCATTAAATTTGTCATCCATTCAACAAATTATCATGTATAAGTAAATGAGGCTGTGGTGTCTGTATTAATTAAAAAAGACATCAATATCCATCAGTAGCCAAAGTAATTCACTTGACTTTATTTCATTCGTCTAATAAGAGTAATGCAGTCTTGCACTGCTGTTGTATGCAGAGAGTCCACATTATAACTAGATAGATTGATGACTCTCTTTTGGAGCTTCACAGTCTCCGATTGGCAGCTGCAACAGCATCACAACCTGCCAGTCTATGGGTAAAGGGGCCATAACAGGCCGCAGCAAGTGGTGGAGGACGAGAACTGAGCTGAACTGAGGACGGGTCAACAGAGTGCATGGAAGAAAGCGGGAGAAAATGAGAGAG
>OMOV01088408.1:0-13909 GCA_900312565.1 Beryx splendens | reverse complement strand
CCTGGTGAGTAGCTGTTGAGGGAGAGCTACCTGTGCACTTTCCAGCCGAGATTTTCCCAAAGAGCATGGATGCTCGTTTTGATTATTCCTAACATGCAGATCCGTATCGTTTGTTTATAATTGTAAAATGTACAAAATTTTCCAAACGCTGTGTGATCTGGCATAAAACACAAGAGGGGAAGACAAAGGGTTCCTCATTGCAATAGATTACCATGTGTTGATGAAAACTCGAGACACAATTTCAGTGGGCAGTACTTTATAGTAAATATTGTTTAAATTTCACTGTATTCATCGTCCAACGTGCTGCTCATGCCTTTCTTTAAGCTAATGAATAAAATTACAATTTATGTCAACTTTTTGAACAGTTTGAAATGGAACAAGTGGTTTCACAGGTACAGACTAGGATTCTACCGATATGGGTTTTTCAAGGCCGATACCAAATTTTTTGGTCTGAAGCTGCCAGTAAGCAATGTTCAACATCAAAGTTTGACCATTTTCATGCCAAAAAAGTACAGAATTCGCTAGAATAACATTTTTGTCAGGGTCAAATAGCCACCAAAATTTAGACCATGGGATTCCAAAACTCTTCATTGAAACCCAGGCTAATGAAAATCTTTTAGATGGTAAGCTTTGACAGATTGCCACCCCTGTAGCTGGTTTAGTAAAAAAAAAGAAAAGAAAAAAGGGAGGAACCTCATCATATCAGAAATAGATGACAGGTCGATACATGATTTTTGACAAAAGGCCACTATCGGCAAACCTATATATCGGTCTAACCCTAGTACAAATCAGATGTAAAACACTTTGAACATCATGATAAAAATGTTTTGATTCATCACACTAAATTGGAATGATAAAAGCTATCTCTGAAAGCTCAGACTGTGCACGTTTGAGTCGGTATTGAACATTCTAGACAATAATGACCAGTAAAGTGCCAAAATAATAAATATGCTTCTAGTGGACTACAAATTCTAATGGTTCAATCCGTAATTGTGGTATGGTGCCCTTTGTTGTCACCCCTATGTTGGCTATGTTTTTTATATTTGGATTTATTGGATAAAAGACAGTTTTCACTCTGACATGTATTGTCTAAGCCGTTGATAGAAGGACCCACAGTATGTGACAGCTGAACATGTATTTTGAGGCTGTAAAAGGTTACATTTGTAGTCACTGTAAACACTGTAGTAAAACAGACTTGTATTTGCATTAATTATGGGTTAAGTAAATTCCAAAAAGCATATTTGCCAGACTGTCAGACTCAGCAATAATATGACATCATTACATGTGAAATTTAGATTAGACAAATAAGTTCTGGACCTTAAGTATTGGTTATTTTCTGTGTAGTTTGACTGCATACAGTTTAGTAGGTAGTACACAGTGTGAGCTCTCATGCCATGTGTGTGCCACTGAAGAAACCTTACATGTCACACTGAAAGTCTTAATTCAACCTTGACCCCACATTGAAACCCTCATCTCATTTTTCACTTATATTCCAATAACATTTGGGGTTGAAAATTTTTCAACAAATTTTTCAGATAATTCCAATACAGCAACGTGTTAGACTACAAATGATTCAATAAAAATGAACTCTTGGCTATGATTACAAAGAATTCGTGAATATTGATGACTGGCAAGAAGTTTCAGGGGGAAACCCTCATGTTAATCCTTATATGGACTATAAATAAAAGGTAATTTGATATGTTATTTTAAATACACAGGCATTCATTTAGGGGCACAATATATGTCCAAAAATGCAATAAGGCCTTCTCAAGAAAATAAATGTCCAGAATCACAGCTAAGAAATCACACTAAAGTTTCTACTGTCAGAACACCAGTTGTCAGTATGGGGCCGAACACATCCAGTCAGCCCACAATCATACAAGCCAAAGACATACAGTTTTCTCTCAGTGCAACTTGGACTGGCCTGCCCACACATCCGCACTATCTCACAATACATTGCATGAATCTATGATAAATATCAACTCAAGACATCTACACTATAGACATATGCAACCCATAAGGAAGTGTAATACATGCAAGTCAAAGAATCAGTGATGGACATCAAAATGTCCCTAAATCATATAATGTTGCTGTATGTATATATATTGTGTACTGAAAGCGCAATGCCAAAAGAACCGTTCCCTGCATGGACTATGGGTTTTTTTTACAACAGGAGAAAATTATCATTCCTGCTCTGATGATCTGTAAAACCAAATAAGCATCCTAGAGTATCCAACCATCTAACTACTGAGCACAGAGCAATAAACCACACCAAAACTCAAAGGAGACCTTGACTACCAACAGCTAAAAAATATTTAGATCATTAAAGTGCAAATACTTGGTACTTTAAAAGACTGAATGCATCTGTAGAACAGAAAATACTACAAAGAAGTGAGGATCCCAAATCAGAAGTCATAGATTGCCAATTGCCATAGCTGTTTTCACTGCTTTTTCACGTTTCACTCCATTTTCCCATTCTTACCAGTGATAATAGTAAATATTATTCCATTACTGTATTAAGTTTTAAAATCCTATCTCTGCTTGCTCATTTATTTGTCAAAATGATAGAGGACTGGGGTGCAATGGCAGCTGGAAGGTTACTACAGTGCAACTAATAACGGAATAACTGCTGAGTAATGTAATAACCTGTCAAAATAATAAAATGTCTGTCGAAAATTTAATAAAATTCAATACAACCCGCCATGCTATAAATGGCCAGATAATGTAGTAACATCCTCAGACTATTGTATTAACTGAAAAAACACCACACCCCTTTCAACTGCCGATTAATATTGTTGTAGTCATGTATTGCATTAGGAAAAAAGGTTGGGTTGATTGAGTAACCCTGTCTTGTGCCTCAACAGCTACTGTTAAAATGCCCTTTAGCAAAGCACCGAACCCCCAGCGCTCCGGTGCAGATGTGTAATTGTCCAACATCCTGAAGCTCCTAAAGAGCCTTGCAGTGGATACGATTGTGCTCTTAATCAACTTGCCTGGATAAAATAAGGGTTACCAAAAGGTCACAGCAAAACAGTTTATTTTTGGTTAGACTAAGCACTAACCCCTTTCTGTTTGACTTTTCTTTGTGAAAACACAGTCATATGGCATGCCCATTGACTTAACTGCCCCTGGTAATAGGTTGCCAAGTCTACCATGGTCTCACTTTAGTTTTCCATGTGATAACCCACACTGTACTGGGGTTGATTTCTAATTGATTGACATCCTTAAAGTGAGTTCTGACTTGTTTTACTGTTATAAAACTGTGACAACAACCACATCTCATGTGAGTAAAGTTAACAGAGACTCCGACTCAATGTGTAGTAGCGCAAATACAAAACATGTGAAACAGCGCCAGTCTGTACAGGGACAGTTTTCTTTTTAAGGTTATCCCAAAGAAATCCATCTCTTAGGAGGATCAGTGGCTTCACAGTGAGCAGAATTTCTTACTGGGATGAATGAACACTTTCAATACTCTTCAATACCCACTGAAAATCAAGCAACTTTCCAGGCAGAATTAATAGACCTCACCATGAACTCTTCAGAGGTTCTCAAGGCAAGAAACTAAGCTATCCAAAGTGTTTTCCTCATTAGTACAGTGGCCGGTATCTGAATCCCTACCAGCTGTGGGGTGCTGCTCTGCATCTGTCCCCGTGTCCCTGACCTCCCTGTGAAGGGGGGAGGGGAGACAGAATTTCCCTATGGGGATCAATAAAGTATCGCTTTATTATTTCATCAAACAACTTTGAGTCTTCTGTCTGCTGAAAAGTTGACAAATCCTTTGCTTTATTGAAGAAGCCAGTGTCAGTGTTATGATAGTGTCGGTCTTGGAATTAATTGGCTATCACAATGTTAGAGAAGTAGTATTACATGGGGAAAAGGCCTGATTGTATGGGCAACCCAAGGAAGGAATGGTGGAAAGGTAGGATGACAGGACGTCAGTATTACTTCAGTGATCCATTATATTCCATTTACACTTACATACCCTGTCCTTTTTTCCACCTCACCTATCCATTTCATTGCCAGTGGTACAGTCCTGACATTACCTGGTTAACTAGTGTGTTTCAATGGGTTCCTTGAAAAAAGCGGGAAACTGAAAAATAAACCCCACAACTTTAAGAGCAACTAACGTTTCTCCCATATGTTTCTGCAGTTTTCAAAGAGGCTCCTGTCAGAAGCTAAGAGCGAGGATAAAGTAGGATACAGTAAAGGATGCTTAAGAAATGGAGGGTATTGCTTGCGATGTGTTATGTTCCTTTTTTTTATCCCAGTCGGTTATGTGCAAATATTTTCCATGAATTTTCTTCGAGTCTTTGTCATAGGGTGAAATGACCAAAACAAGTCTGAAAATGTCACAGAAAAATAGCCCAAGCAAAAAAAAACAAAAAAATACATGGAAAGGAACAAGTGAGTGGAACAAGGAAGCGATTATCAACCGCTTGGAGAAAAAAGGAGAAAATGTACGCATCCAATCGTTTTCTATTTACCTGGAAAGAGAAGTTGCAGATGAAAAGTGCTTTAGAAGACAACAAACTCCTTTTTTGGTTGAGCTAATACAGACAGTCATATCTACAGTAGAAACAAGAGATAGACAGACACGCGGGAAGATGGGCTTCCACTCCCTCTGTCATAGACAGCCATTTAGTTATTTACAATTTTCTTAGTAGTGTTCTTCATATTCTATCCATGGTTGTGTTCGAGAGTCTTAATGTACAGAAAAGGCTGTGATTCTCCTAAAGTCACAGCTGTCCTTTTCCCTCCAAACACTTCCATGGTGGTTATGGGGAGGAGGGGCTTGGAAGGGTCAGATAACGTTATTGGTTCAGTGATATAGAAAGGGGAGAATGAAACTGAGAGCAGTTTTCATGAAACGGCATCATGTCTCTGGAAGCTGGTTGATGTCAGTCAAGTTGGTGTCATTGAGGATGACTCTGATGCGATCCAAGGAGTCTGCCTGCCTTATTCGCTCCAACTGTACCTGGGGACACGGAGACAGATCGATTGATTTCATTAATCCATCTTGTCAGGAAAACTGGAATGAACAGACACACACAGCGAGCTGTATAGCTTTCAGAGTACGTTTGAAGCCCTAGTTAAAACCTAACCTATGCTGGATCTTCACTAAATATGTCACTGTGGCAGGAACTCTGCTAAAGATATATTTCATATGCTCATTTGACCAAACTGTCGGTGTGTTACTTACCAGTCTACTGGAGCTCTTAAGCTTGAGAACTCCCAAATTGGACCAAATGAAAGCACAAAGCAGATCACTGGGGAGACAACTGCCCAATACAAAGACGCAGTTGTATTGTTGGCTACTGAGTGCAGCTCCACTGGGGCTTAATGCTGCATTCACCTGACACGGGAATAACCATCCCAATGACTTGATGGTTAAAAGCTACAACTTGAAGGTGTTCACACATTCCAATTCGTTTGAAGCTATCAAGGTGCCATGATTGAAGTTTTCTGTGCTCCTGATCAGCTTTTTCACACTTACTACAATTAGTAAGTACGATTGTTAGTGATGACACAGTTTTGTATTACGATATATTGAATTTCGATATACAGTATCGTCCCATCCCTATTGTCCAGGCGTTACTACACCTTCATCTCTTGGTTTGCTCAAAGTGAGTACACAATGTCGCAGAAACAGTAAACTTAACTTAAACAGTAAACTTAACTTGAATGTAAACTAAATTTTACATAAATGCATAGAAATTTGACACTTGACATTCTTGTAATAGTTCTAAATGTGCAGTATTGTTGACGTAATTCAATAAAGTTAAGCTGGTAAATGGTTTTAATAGTTCTAATAAGGTCTTGAATCTGTTTGAATTAAATCAAAGCATGATTTTCTTGTCAAATGTAACTTTGAACAAATAAATACTTTGTTTACAAAGGCTCCTTTCATACTGTTAATGTGAATAAGGAAAATAAATTCATAAAAATTTCACACTTTAAGAGTTCAAATGTTACTTTTCATTTAGGAAATGAAAAAATAGGCTATTGCATCATTACATAATATGCTTTTATTCAACATAGGTATTTTGTACTGAAAATATTCAAGCAATACACAACCTCACCTACTACTGGTGTGCAATAATAATTTTGTCTTACATTTTTACATAATGTTCCAGACTTCTCACCAGGCCTCCTTACCTGTAGGGTCTGAGAAAGCTTGACAAAGTCCTTCTGAACCTGCTCACTGACATCCAGCTCTGTCTGCAGCCGCTGGGCTTTGTCTCTTTCATCCAAGACCTGACTCTCTAGTGCACTCTGCAGCAGTCCAGACACACACACACACACGCACGCACACACGCACACACACACACACGTGAGTCAAAAGAAATTATGCAATGAACAACAAATGGAAACATATTGGTCACTTAAACAATGACATAGGCTTGGCATGATCGGCCCAATGAATGGTTCAATCTCACTGCACATTTATTCAACTAATGAAAACGCACCTCATTTTATTTTATTTTTTTTAAGACATTTCAAAATTTAACAGTTGAATGGAATCATAGGGTGCAAAGGGGAAGTGGGAAACTACAGCCCCAACGTGACGTTCTCTCTTCTATGGAGAGAACATCATGCCAAACTCCATTTAAGACAATACTCCTGTTATTGTGGCTTTTATTTTTTGGACACATTAAGAAGAATAGCAGCTTCAGTGAAGTTGTGGTGTGACAGGTCTACACTCTGACCTTGGTGGTGGTGAGCTCTTTGAGCTGCTGCTCCAGGCTGCTCTTCAGGCTCTGGATGCTTTCCAGTGTCTTGCTCTTCTCTGCTAGGCTGCTCTGCAACTGGAGAAAGACACCATAAAACATAAAGGCTATACGAATCAATACACAAAGGCACTGAAATTAACAGTAAACATATACTTTACTATGGCACACCAGGCAGTGAAAAAAATGGACTGGGCCATAAATGCCATTACATTATCATAAATATTGAATTTGACAATTGTATATATTCAGTCATATCTAAGCTCTATGGTTGGTGTTGCTATGCATTTTACATTACAAGCCAGTTGCAATTGTATCTTTTAATCCTCTGAGTTTTGAATGGCAGGTGAAATACTGCATAATACAACAGAGGGGAAACTCTACCTGCTCCTTCTCAGCCTTCACTCGCTCCAACTCCGTCTTCAAACTGGAGAAAGATGCTGTGGGCAGGAGGGATCATTAAAGGATCATTACAATGCTAGACCGAACGTCAAAGCCCAGATATACTTTCTGGTGTTCTAATGCAGTTCCTGGAAAACTATTTGTCAATTCATGAATAATGCATCAAATCTGTGCTGTGTGTGAGTTTTAGTGCGGGCAAAGAAAGAAGCTTGTGTTTGGTTTGCGTGAGCGAGAGTGAGAGATCTACATGACAAGGCCTAAAAGCTAATAGACTATTGCTATAAAGACTAAAATACAAACATACAACATGCCAACATTAAAGGACTACACCAACTTTTAGGGAGTTTGGCCTGTTGGTTAACTTACCATATATCTGACGAGAGGATTGGCACCAAAATCTGCTCTCGTCTCTGGCAGATACTTGTGTCTGCTGCGCATGCTAACACTTTAGCATACAGTATGCAAAGTAACTGTAGGCGACTAGCATTATCTAAAGTATGAAGATAGAAGTAGAAACATTTAACTTCGCTCTTTTTCGGTGTGAACAAAATAAATTACGCTCAAACTTTCATGGGAAGAGAGATCATTTTCAACTGAAAGGAGTTCCAAGCTGCCTTTTTTGGTCTATTTTATCAATCCCCTAAATAGGCCCGGCACGTTTAGATGCATGTAATTACAATGAACTGGATGGTTAGGTCATTGTAATTACATGCATGCCTTAGAGCTGCTACAAGTTCTCATTTTCTCACGTTAAGGACAATGCTAGTCACCCATGTTTAATGAACATGTACTGTATGCTACATCATTAGCATGTACTGTATGCTACATCATTAGCATGTACTGTGTGCTACATCATTAACATGTACTGTATGCTACATCATTAACATGTACTGTATGCTACATCATTAGCATGCACACTGCACAGCGCTATCCACTGGACTCATAGAGATGATTTTTGCTGCCAGTCCTCTCGTCACATACTGGGTAAGGTCACCAATGGTCCAAACTCCTACAAAGTCAGTGCAGTCCTTTAAGTAAACATGTCAACATATTCAAAGGTTTCAGGCCAGAGTGCAAAAATGCATCAAATCACGCACACATGCCATTTCAACAGTGTTACTTTTCAATATGAAATACAAGCAGCCTTGATTTAATTTGATCTATAAGCAACAATGGAATTAAGGCACATCATGGCATAATATCTACAATTTATTGTGAAATGCAGCTATGACTGATCCACAGGTAAGACGGCATATGGCAAATGCTCCAGCGATAGTGACACTTTTTTGCAATTCCAAGACAGTTCAAAACGTGAGAAGTAAAGCACTGTGTTTTAGGCTCCATACAATAATTAGTCTGCCAGCTATACTATTAACATACACACACACACACAACTAAAGCGAGCTTGTTCAAAGTGTTCGCCATACCTTCCAAGATGTCTGAACAACAGTGATCAATGGAGAAGAAAGAAGAGTAGAAAGAGAAGAATTTGAGAGGGTAAAAAAACAGGGGGGGAAAGAAAATATCTCCACAGCGAGCGAAAGGTCTAAAAACACAGCCAATTTCACTATGGAGAGACAGTTATGGTATGCAGCCATGAAGCAGAACACCTTCTAAGCCTGACACTGTTCCAGTGTACTTTACCTGAAACTGGCATTATGGATAATACAGCGCTACACATATTGTTCATTTAAAATGTAGCTGACCATCAGACCAACACTTCAAGATGGAGCATTTGAAGTGGTCTGTTGAATCGGTTAAAATATGAGATTAGGGTTAGACTGACATATGATATGATATTGGCCTTTAATAAAATGGATATAATGGATATGGTACTGTTTGTTTGATTACATATTTACTACAGCATTGATCAATACTACACTGGTTATCTATGGGAAGCCCTTAACCTGACTCCCTCCCTACTATGTTGTTTCAGCAGAATATTTAACAAAACGCCGTGAGCTGGCCGAGTGTCCAAGTCTCACCTATCTCCTCCTTGCAGCTCTCGATCTCCAGCTGCAGAGTGTCCTCCAGGTTTTCCTTCAGACACTGCTCCGCCTGGATCTGCTCCTTCAGGAACAGGATCTCGGCCTTCAGCTTCTCCTCCAGGTGATCGGCGGCCGTTCGGACCGCTACTATGTCCTCTCGCAGCTGCAGCACCAGGCCTTGTAGTTCCTGGTGGAGAATCAAACCGCGTTACGGGCATCGATGTGAGGAGGCGCAATTCAGAATCACACAGCACAGGGCAAGAGGAACTGTGGAATCTGATACTATGAGGAAAGTGGTGCTATATGCAGATAAATCGTTATGGTAAAACAAACAAAATGAAAATAAGGATCTATTTATAAGCATGTTATCTTCATTCCATGCTGCTGTTTCTGACTCCAGCACCCAGCAGACATGTTGGGCAAGCACATGTACAACTTTGTCGATATACTATGGGATAGTCAGCATTTACTGTACCCTCTCTGAAAATGCGGGTCTTTTGTCAATGCCATATAAGCAAGAGGGGGAAATGCATTCACATGGTATTTTCAGTCATTTTTATTATTCAGTGAAAACCTATACATTTAGAGAGGAAACTATTGGCTCATCTAACATTTCACATTCAATATGTTACTTACATCTGCCCTGCTTGAAATTCTGATATGCATCCATGCACATGACCTTTCCCTGATGAATGCTAACAAGCACATTTGTACATTCTGCACATACGGTATGTTTCTCTACGTACGTTACATGTATGCATGAATAATGTGAATACCTACAATACATATTTGCATGCCTGGACACATCTGTGTATATGTGTTTCCCCATGTAAATAGCTAGCGATGCAGGCTTACTTCAACCAGCAAATGTTTCAATGAATTTGCTGTATCTTTATTAATTTATTTGCTTTATTATTTTCAATATATTTGGTTGGTATGACTACGTGTATTATCGGTACAGTCTATTGTCTTATTCTTATCTATATCTACTCTTGCTGCTGCAACGACCCAATTTCCCCACAGGGATTATTCAAGTTTCATCTGATCTAGGCGTCTATTCTCATCGAAATTCACCCTAAAAAAAGCTAGTACTGAGTTTTAGAAGTGTGGTTCGGGGTTCTCATACTTGCACAGTGTTGGGCATCTGGAAATTCTCTTGTTGCTGTAGTTCTAGGTGAAGCCTGTGTTTTCCCTGCAGGCTCTCGTTGTCTCTTTGTAGTCGGCTTAGTTCGTCTGCCACCTGCTCCCTAGACTGCATCAGCACCGCCTGCAAAAACAAGCAAACAAACAAACGCCATATCAAATCATGTGTCAGTTTGTTTCCCTTTTATGATTCATGTTATATGGCACCAGCAGGCCACATGGCGGAGGGTGATTCACTGGAGAACGTCTGCTTTGGGAGCCACGCTCCTTTTAATTTCAATTTTGTAATACTATCCTTTTGTTACTTGTGACATTATCCCTCAATTTATGACAGAAGAAAGACACATGCATCTTTAAACAAAGCCACATGGAGCAGAGGAATGTCTGACTGTTTTGGTTGATAAGGTTTTTGAGTAGGAACATAAATGCATCTGCTGTGGGACAGCTTGCGGCGAGGCATCCATTATTGTACAATAAGTTCATGTCTGAACTGCTTCTTTCCATTTTCCCTCAAAAATTTGACAATGAATCCCCACAAAAAGGTCAGTGCATAGCATATAACCAGGTTTACCAATGCATATCCCATTTTTTGTTATGATGCTCATTGTGCATAGTCAATTTGCTCTCTGCAGCGCTGGACGAGAAACTTGTGGACATGGTTGCTTCTATTTTTCCAGCTCCTAAGGCTTGCATCAGTGGATAATTGTGCAGCCCAGAGCCCCATCTTGTCAACAAATAATTGTGGTAGAAAGGGGAAGTGATGCCATTGCTGTACAGGCCAGGAAATATAAGTCCGAAACACTAATGCATTAGCCGCGACTTGGCTGCGTGTCCAATAATGGGCCTAGAGGTCCAACTGTGAGGTTTTAAGCACTGCATCTGTAATTGTTAATTACACAAAAAGCTGACATAGGTTACATAAATGAACAGTAGATACATTTTAGAACTGCTTTGACAGTATAATCAGTGGTTTGTTTGTGATTACACTGCCAAAACTTTGTCTGACTTTGGACTCTGTGACATTACAAGCTACTAGAGATCTAAACACAGTCTGCGAGTAAAGGCAACACAGGGGTATGGGAGAATGCCCTCACCATCTGCTCCTGTGTATTCCTCTTAGCTTGACTGAAGGCCTGTTGTAGTGTGCTGAGCAGCGTTTCCGACTCCTGGACTCTCTGTATGAGGGCCGACACCTACAACACAACACAGCAACAATCAAGACTAGAACACAAGAAAAACCCCTTCAGGCTTTATTTAGCAAGACAACCCTACAATAAAAACACAGAGCCTATGCCTGTGTACACACAGTGGTCAGTTTAGAAGAAACACCGCCCTATTGACAAAGATGGTAAACTCAAACAATGAGTCATGTAGCCATAGTTTGGCTTGCTAAAAAAAGCTTGTAGACAGGCATCAAGTGATTTGGTTACTGTTTGATTGAATGTTATAATAGGTCATTAAAGCCCAGCGACAGCACGCCAGCACCGGTCCTGAGTGAATCACACCTTCCATGCTCGTGCTTTCTAAAGTAGAGTCCATTTTACATGACTCAGGTACAACCTCAATATGAAATCTGAGTAAACAATATTACATGGTTAACAAATACTTTGCCAGTGGCACACTTTGACTTAAAATAAATCAATGTTAAATCAATCACTTTTGCTCACCTGGGCCCTCATTTGTATAACACTGCGTATGTGTGCTTTACGCTTGAGAATGTGCATAAATTTCCGTACAGCTCTGACCATGCTTACGTATTCCTACCTACCTATGCCTTTAGTTCAACTCAAACAGTGATTGGCCCCTACCAAACACACACACACAGACCAAGCACAGACAGGCAAGTTCGATTTGTGTCCTGGCATGTACCATGATGCACCCAAAGCCGGATTTTAAAGCTGGCTCATGTAAAATAACTGTCCCGCTCTGCCTACTAAATCAAACTTAACCCCCACTCAATTTTGAACTACGTAAAACTCGATTTATATATTCCCTAAAAAATAAGGGGTGAAGTCATTTAGAGAGTAGTACATCACAGTATGTGTCCAAACCTTGGCAGTGGTTTCCTCATTGCCTACTTTGACTGAATCCTCCAACTCCTGCTTCTCAGACATCGTCCGCTCCAGCTGATCATTGGCCTGACGCAGCATCACCTGCAGCTTCTTTACCTGGGAGAGACAGAGTGATGAATCCTTCTGGTGATCATTTTCTATCTAACACATGCTTTACAATAGGCAGCTTGGTAGAACTTGACACCAAATTACAACTTCAAAACGAATTAAGTGAACGATTTGGTTTAGTACCAGATGGCTAATAAAATAAATAATAAATGAGTGGGGCGGTTCAATAGGCTATAAATCTAAATTTACAGTATAACTTTGTGGGTTTGTGGCAGAATAGTCCTGTACACTGATTCACTCCAGTCACCACATGCTCAAATACCCTGCGTCTAAACACATTAGCTACAGGTTAATGTTGACAACAGCAAACGGACCCCTCAGTATGACAATCCCTGTAAAGACTCTGGAGAGAAAACCTGATCTCGTGTCTCTGCCTCCTGTCCTTGGATGACCTGCAGCTGCTTCTCGTAGTTTGAGCACATGTCACAGCGCCGGCCGAGCTTCCTGCCAGCATTTTTCACCTAGTGATAAACCAACAAGAATACCAGGTAACATGTGACATCAACTCTAGTTTATAACACTTGCACAACACCTAAAAGAGACCTTTATGAAAAGCTGTTCAATAATAGTGATTCCACACTTGTGTTAGATTTTGAGAGTTCATGAAATACTTGTGCAGTGGAACAGTAGTCGATTTATTCAAACCTTTCAAAACAAAAGTCCTCCTGGAATTTTCATTTTAACTGAAAAACAATCCATGAAAACTTGGGTTTGGATTTTTAAAGCTGTTATTCAGAAATTGCAGTTACCCAAGAAGGTGGCACGGTATACCTAACAGCTTTAGTAGCATCAATCTCTACACTTCTGGCACCAAATAAAAAACTGCCATTTTGCTTATAATCCAAGTCTAACCAATTTGCTACTGCTAGCCAGGCTACGGGCTATCTAGTAATTACAAGCTACTTTTAACTCACTAGATTGCTACAGTCACAAAAAAGATGCTTAGGTAATAACGGATCGTTAATGCAAAGGACATTTTATGTCAATATAAAAAGAAACATAACCTTAAGGTTCGCTAGCCAGCTAATCAGGCAAGCAAACATGGTCTGGCATTCATCAAGAATGTATTGTTGAAGTACGGTCTCCTTCTTCCCTAGTACCGAGTAAGCTTAATTTCCGATAACAGCTGTTAAATGGTTGGAAACACATTTAACCACAGACTTTGTGCTGCGTATTCAAACTATTAAAACTTCTTTCAGAATGCTTTGGTGATCCACCTCTTGCTGCAGCAGGTTCCATTCACTGTCGCTGACCAGACGGTAGCCAGAAGGTGGTAAATAGGCGGTTTCAGGGGCATGGGAGATGCTGGACAGCAGCGACGCCGTCTCCTCCTGCTCGGGCGTCATGGCCTTGATGGCCTTCTCCTGGTCTTTAGTCAGCAGGAAGTGGCTGGCCGTCAGCTTGATGGAGCTGACCGAAGCCGTGTCGCCAAAATTACCCTCCGTCGCCCCGCAGTCGGCCCCCACCA
>OMOV01088407.1:0-11423 GCA_900312565.1 Beryx splendens | reverse complement strand
GGGCCCCCCAGTCCCTCCTCTCTGGCCCCTGGCCTGTTATTGCTCCACTTTGCACAGGCCTGACCTCTTGGGCTGGAGAGTGGTTTCTTTGACCTGTGTACACACACACACACGCACGCACGCACGCACGCACGCACACACACACACACACACACACACACACACACGCACACACGCACACACGCACACACGCACACACGCACACACATGCATGTTTCATTAACACTGATAAGAAGGGGGAGGGGGGTTAGGCTACATATGTAGCAACATGGACAGAGATCCTCCCTCTTGTCAGATGCATATCATTAACAAATCAATTAGCACCTGCACCCCAGTTAAAGGATGTCTCTGGTCAGGCCTCGTTTCTAAATTAGATTTCCTGCTTATTTTGCATGGTACTTTTTCACCATTTTCTGGATATTACATGGCTGTTCTTCCACTAGCTTACCAGACCTCATGGTGTTAAACAGATGTTTTAAATATTCTCAAGCCTAAGACTTTATGATATTACCTGATCTATCCAAGACGTTTTCCAACTAATAAGTGAAATGTACACATCACATTAAAGGGGAGTGATCTCATAATTGACCTCTTAAAAAGCTAAATAATAAAGATATCTGTATATAGCATTATTCCAGTGGACTGATGTCTGTTTTCCCTCTTCCTCAGACTGCTGAGTCACACGATGAAGGACCACCTGGTGCGTGTGGCTAATGAAGCTGAGTTCATCCTCAGCCGACAGAGGGCTGAAGACATCCATAAACACGCCGAGTTTGAGGTGAGATGCTGCGTCATGTAGGCAACCCGTGAACAGATACAGTAATATGGACACAAAATGCCTATTGACATGATTTGTTATTATGTAAGGAAACAGAATTATCTCTAAATACAGAAAAAAATATTGAATTCCGTCTAAATTATTATGTTTTTGGTGTGTGAAATTGCAGTCTACTGTCACAAATATAAAATGGCACAAACAGAAACAACAATATGCAGCTTAATTGTAGCACGAGTGGAATGAAGTAAGATAATAACTTGAAGCCAGTGAGGGATTGCAGCGCAGGCTCTTTCCTCACTCCAGTACCATGAAAAAGAACCAAAACATTACCAAACGTTATTTATCTTCCCCATTTCTTTCTGTGAGATCCACAGGAACTTTAGGCTTGCTCTGCTGGGACAATAAAGTTCATTTGTAGCTTTAGGCCTATCGCACGAAGTCTGCTTTGATAGAAATGGTTGATAGCTTGATATTCTTGTGTTCTGTCAGGCTATATTTAATGAAAACAAGTGAGGGGCAATACTCAGTGAGAGCGTGGAGGAGCTGATCCATTGGCTAGTTCAGGCTTGTCCATCAAGTTTCTAGATCTGTCACTGCAAACCCGGAGGATAAATGTTTACTTTTCAAACATAACCCTGTGCTGCGTAGTAATAATGACACACACACACACACAGACAGACTCACGCACACACTGGGGTAGTTTGAGGCTGGAGATCACGCTTGGCACATATCACTAACCAAACATTGTGTAGTGTTAATTTATCCCTGTGCCTCTCAAACTGCAGGCTCGCCCCCGCAACATACCTTCTCTCCCTCCCCTTCCTACCAGCTCTCAACACAAACGTTGCCATTCACGTGCAGCTGCAGGGCCAACTCCGTCCTGACCCATGGGCACCCCTCATTGCCCCTTTCCCACTCCTACTCTGCTACACCCCCTCCGCTTTCTAGATCTCACCAAAATCATTTCCTGTCCTGCTGAGACCCTGTCCATTATACTCCCGCTGGGGGTGTATTTTGCCAGTGACAGGAATATGGCATCCTCCCCTCTCTCCATCCCTCCCTCCCTCATTTCTCAGGAACCTGCCAGCACTAAAAGCTGCAGACAGACCTGAGAGGAGCTGGCCTGAAGGGCTGACTGTGTGTAAACCCACCGCCTCAGCCCTCAGCCCCCGCTTTGCAGTAAAATGTGATGCTTTCTTTAAGGTTCAAGGAAGGGTCTCTCTTACAGTCGAGTAAAGGAAAAAACCCTCATGAGTGTTGAAAGTCAGTCAGAGGAGTGGGGGCAAAACTCTTGCACGTCAAAGTTTTGTCTCGGGTAGCCTGCTTTTCTGTCTGATTGGCAACCCGGTCTCTTGACCCGTTTCTGCTCCCCCTGTTCCAAGCGTCAGTCATTTGCAGAGTAAGTGTGGTCTGACTCAATCATTATCAACAGAGCCTGGTGGAGTATGATTTAGTCACAGTAAGTGTGATGTAGCAGATTTGATATGCTAGTGAACACTTTACTTTATGAAAAGGTGTGCTTACGTGTGTGTGCAGACATGCATACATTTGTGCCATGCGAGGCAGCTGTGCTAGCCTAAGACAGGGAGCACAAGGAGGAGTAAAGATGGCTTGGGGCATGCTGCCTGGCCGACAGACGAACTTGGCAGCCGGTACACACATGACAACCTCAAATGAGCCCGTTCTGCCTTGGCCTCCCTCAAAGGCCTCGGGCCACGCGCTCTGGGTTGCCATGTCCCTATCACTTCCCACTTCTCACACTCCCCAGCATTAGACCCTGTTGTCTAACCTGGCCTAGTCTGGCTCAACAGCACATGTAACAGACTGACTCTCCCCAGCTCTCCAAATCTACTTAATTGGCCTTTGCTGTCGTTTGTCCTTTGCTGTCGTCTATCTGTTTGTTCACATCCACATTGCTAGTCTCTCTTCTGTCATATTTCCTTTAGCTGTGTCTGCTGTACAAGTCTTACTGGGATTATTCCCTTAATATGTGTATAACATAAGAATAGGTCTGGATAATAAGAATAAGACATAAGAATAAGACATTGACTTGATAGAATTCAAATCTTATTCTTACATAAGCTGTAGCAAGCTTTCAGTTATTTGTCTGATTACTGGCATGCATGGAAACACGACATGAATACTCTCTGACACATGTTGGGTAACAGAGTGCAGATGACAGGCATCCAAGGACGAGGCTTTCACTGCTCTATTATTTAGCAGTTATCCGCCCTGCTCTCCCAGCTCCCAGTGTACACTGCTTCAGAGACATCTACACAGGCTGGACTGTACTTTATCCGTATTGCGAGACATTGTCTGTCCTCCTGTACACTGGCGTATTTGTTATGATCCTGTGTAGGGTAGGGTTTGTTTTGTTTAAAAATAGTGCAGCAGTATTAGCTGCATGAACTGATATTGAATGGCTCATTTTCATGCAGACAGCCTCTGTGTATCATCTTTGAATCTGCAGTGCCTACACACAACTAATGGAAAGCTATAGCTTTTATTTTGTTGTATTTCTGAAACTGATTCGACCTCCGCCTTCCCAATCTTCCAGTCTTCCTTAATCAGATACCCACCATAGCTTGGCCCAAACTATGTTTCACAATTGAATTCCCCACTTAAATGCAGTTGCTCCTCAGTGACCTCTGAAAAGAAGTGAACCCCTGATAAGTCTTGCTCTGATATTGCCGTATTGATTTTTGCCTCCATACAGGCTGTGCTTGAGCCTACTCGAGCCACCGGTTTCATTTTGCACTGCCACAATAAAAATAACAGGCCAATGAAACATCCCCCCTGAGGGTGGGGGAGGAGGGTTTTGAAATAATTTGCAGCTATGTTCCAGTTTTTTAAATGCACTGTTCACCTGGAGTGTACTGCAGTGACACTATAGTTTGGTTTTTGTTTTGTTTTCTATGTAGAAGTAGACCTCCGTAATTACTTGTGTTGGCTGTCACTGTATTACACTGGAAATAAGCAGGTTTTTAATGTAAATGCCAACTTACCCAGCAGCACCCAGTGCCACACCACGAACTGCATCCTCCCTTACTACACTATATGTAAGCACTCTTGTTTTTAGTTAGACAGCAGCACCTATAACGCCAACCAAGGCATCGGAAAAGAGAATAATTCAATACATAAAAACAAATTTATGTTTGCTCCCTGTCAGAGTTCATATCCTTGAGAAGGCAGTGATAGAGGAGCTTTGTGATTTAGATACCCGCTTGCCTCAGAGACATAACAGATGCTCTCTCTCTCTTCTTTCTCTCTCTCCCTCCCTCTCTCGTTCTCTGGCTCTCTCCGTCTCGCTGTCTCTCTCTGTCTCTCTGGGACAGAATTGAGTTATCTTTGGCCCTGGGAGTAAGTTATTACAGTGGGCTTAGGGTGAAACAGAGATGAAGATAACTAGGGGGAAATCCAATTACCTTTTAGGGTTCTCTATCTAATAGGATCCTTAATGTGAAGGAGATCTGCAGATCGGATGCTGCTGCCCAGCACAGCAAATGATAGACTCTGATATCTTCCAGAGGAGCAGGAGAGAGAGGGAGGCCAAGAGATAGAAAGAAGGAGAGAGAAATCGAACTCCCTCTTTTTATGGGGCTGTTCATTAGGGATGAAATGTGGTGGGCTCAGGGGCACAAGGGCAGATAAGAGGGTCCAGATAGGGAAGAGTGAGCAAGACCCAAGTCATTTCTATTCTTTCTTACCCTTCCCTTCTGCTCTGTCTTGCTCTCTTTTTATACACCCCTTTGATTCATCCTCTGCTGTTATAGGGAGTAATTGAATTGACTGTCTGAGAGATCCTGTGAAAGCCAGACGATAGCAGCTAATTAGTACTTGGCGTCATTGTCCTCCCTCCGCTGAGCTTGTAAAGCGATCTGCTCCTTCTCCCCGAGTTAATGACATTAACATTGAGCTGATGCTCATTATGTTCTATCATAATAGCGCTGGTACTGAACAGCTCTCTGGAAACCTGTGCATCACAGAAGAGAGAGCTCGCGCAAATATCTAATGGCCAACGCTGGCTCAGTTCTGCAAGTTAAAAATAACCGGCTCAGTGTGTGATTTCAGTCGGTGAAGAAGTCCCTTTGTTGAACAGAAACCTGTTTAAGATAATTAGTTTTCTCGTTCAAAAAGACAACCTGCTGGACAAAGGTTACCCAAGCAGACACAAAGACAGGCATACACAAAGGTATCAGAGTACCGTAACCCCCGCATGCTATTTACAGCACATCAGTCCCGGCACTTGGACTGATAGCTGCCACCAACTGTAGCTAGCTGTCATGTAGTCGTCGCAGCTGTGATGTATGTCAAAAGCGCTGGACGCCCAGGCATCTCGCCGTGGTCAGATCTGCCATCTAGAGAAAGAGAGAAAGAGAGAGAGCAGCGGGATTCAGAGTGGGAGAGCTGGCGTACAGAAGACGGTGGGGGAACAGTAGTCTCGGTCCCGGCGTCTTGTCAGCGTAATGAAGTCCCCAGGTACCTCCTCTGCAGCTCCCATCATTATGTGCGACCAGCTGACCCCGAAATATGACTTTACTTCACAGTTCCCTTTGTTTCACTCTGACACAGTACAGTACTACTGCAGTACTACTCTGAAATTTAGACCCCTTTTTTTGTTGTGTTTTGTCACTGGGTGAATGTTGTTCGATTTATTTCTTGAGCAGTTGAAGGTGTACGCTCACAATTTTGAATCAAAATAAAGTTTTTACATTGCAATGATGTGATTCTCTTGCTTAAATATTGGATGTCTGAGCTGTGTCAGTGGGCTTGTGATACATATTTTATTGCAGAGAAAATTAAGTCTCCACATGGTACTTAAATTTCTTTTTGTTGATAGAGATTTGTTTTGCACATTCACCCTGAGGTTGGCGTCACTGTCCTGTATTCATGATTTAATGCAACAGCCACATCCATAGGACTTGTATTTTTCATCTGGTCGCCTCCTTCCTTCATTTGACTATTTTTCACCTCCAGACGACAGTTTAACACGTATGATTTTTCACGTGGCATGACCTTGAAGCAGAACCGGAGTCGTAGTGCAAGACGGCAACAACACAGACTGATGGTGGCGAGAGGAGGGTGCGGTTTTGCCGAGACGAGAGGTTTCTGGGTAGAAGAGATGAAGAGGCTGCCAACCAAGCATGGTGACCAGTCCATTAAATAGCAGCCACAGACAGTGGGAGGGGAGGAGTGGGAGGAGGAGGGAGTAGAGAGATACTTTGATAAGTGTTGCGCCTGCGTTAACCTTGATGGCCGCTAGCAAGGGGCCGATGCCAGCAGCAGGGATCTGTTTCAGCTGGATTAGATTATTTTTTCCTGCCACGCTCTGGGAGAGAGGGAAAAAAAATCAATACTTGGGAGCGCAGCATGACAGGGGCATCATTTCAGAATTGAAGTGGCTGTCAGGCATTGTCATTTGGTGACTTTTGTTCGCCATTGTACTTTTAAGCCCTCATTTTTCTCCCCCTCCTCTTCCTTTCACTCGTTTCTTCCCTAGCCCATTGTCTGAATTCCCCCGGTGGCATTTTATGTTGCAATTTGAAAACTCGAGGGCAAGAGATCAAGTGCAAGAGAATCTCTTTGAAACCAATTGGTGGACTGGTTCAGCATCTCCTTTTGTTTAGCGTCCCCCATCCTCCTTTCTCATTTCATCCTCTTGTCTCCCTAGACCGCCATTGTGTTCCACAAGGAATTCCTTATTTGTAGTGTATTTGCATTCTCTGATACCAGACAAGGACAAGCCTGATGTCTCGCCTTCCTCTGGACAGTTTCTCTACCCGTTTGTAAATGAAACCCTCTGGGAGTGCTTGTCGACGGATGTGAGAAATTGGAGATGCGTGCGTAGCGATAGCCCAGCCTTGGAGAGCGTGTAGCCCTGATGTGCCACCAATGTCAAGAGATTGCAAATCAAGTGCTTTAATAACATCTCTGCTGGTTTTGTTTCTGCCTCCTGTTCTCCGACAGAACCTTGAGACCCTGTTTTTGTCAGTCGTGGTGTTGAAGGCTCGCTGTGGCATGGCAACACCACTAGGCCTTGCTCTGTCACTCTAATTGATAAACATAGGGCTGATATGTTGTAATGAGCCTCCATTCTCCGGCCTATTATACTGGTTAACCCTCTCAACCCACAGAGGGAGAGGAGGAGGGGAGCCAAGGCGTCATCTGACAACAACTACAGCATTTAGATGGGGCTGACATCATTACAACAGTGCGACTGTGAACTCTCCCCCCCTTTCTTCCCCCTTCTTATTATTTGTAGAATCAGCAACAACATGACCGAGCGGCAGTGATAACCACAACAGTCATTTTTTAACAGCGTAAAGCTTGTGTGTGTATTATGTTCTTGTTTGAAGGGAGCTTGTGTAAGGTGATTAATATGCATGTGTTGGAATGCCTTGTCCCTGCATGCGCTTATCGCCATTTTGTGTCATTATGTGATTTTAGCGATGATTAGTGCTCTTTCCAATCCCCCGGCTTCTCTCAAGTCACTTCTCCAGCGGCCCGTTTTCCTCCCCAAACTCTACACACATCCATAGTTATTTATTTGAACCGTGGATGAATTGTGGGAGACACGACTCAGTGTAATTGACTCGATTAATGCCAGCCATTATCATTCCGTCTTCACCGAGCTGTCTCCTCCGGCGGAGCAGGCACCCATGCTGGCCGACCCTGTCAGCCAGGCCATGTAATGGAAGGTGCTGCCCATGATTACAGTGTCGCAAGTCATAAAGGTCTCACTGCCAGCGAGTTGTACCCTGGTGGTAGTCTGGGTAGGAAGCTTCCAGAGCATGGCCCGCCTTCCCTTTCCCTCAGCTGCACGCCTTCAAGCTGGTAAATGGTGGTACTTGTTTGTGAGCACGTCTTTTTATAGTCGTTTCACCGTCAAAACACACACCCCGACTTCTGCAGTCACTCCAAACGAGGCGTCCTGCTAATTGCTAATTGCTTCCTTCGAAATGAGTTGAAGGAACGGCGTGTTCGAAAATGCGTATTCTTTTCAGTTTCTGCTCTCGATTATGTCAGTGGACCCGAATGGCAGCGAATGCACGATGGTGCAACGGAGGAAGGTTTAGTTGTTGAATACAAGCCGCCTCAGCACAAGTCCTTCATAATAACCCGGCATATTTTCTGACTTCACATCCACGGAATGACCCCCGGAATTAACCGTGACTTGTCTTTTCCACTTTTGAGCAAACTGAACTTTAGGTTTTAATGGCACTACTTATGTGTTCAGCTTTTTTTTGGTTGTTATTTTAGGGGTGAGACTGTGAATTTGGCCTTTTCTTCTGTAGTCGACTTTGGCTTGGGATATGAGAAAAGCCCATTACGGCATGGAGGGTTTGGGTGTTTGGGCAGGCTTGACACAGAGGTGATGAAGTGTTTGTTTATGGTTATGAGTCTGAACCCAGCACTGCTGATTAGTACTGCAGACTTTACATGTCTCAGACAGGAGCATATGGAAATGGACTCTTTATAGGCCTACTACCTACCTGTTTAGAGGATTGGAAACCCACAGAACTGTTTACTATGGGGAAATACATCATTCACATAATCATGAATACAATTTTTATTTCTGTGAAGTGTTGCTCCGTTGTCTTAGATTGAGTTTTTTCTTTACATGTTTTTTGTTTGTGGCATAAAATATATTATGCAATATTTGGACTTTGCTGAAATTGTACAATTCAAGGATGGAATTAGAAGGATGGAGGATTGGAAGTACAATCCTTTCTTTTGGTTTCCCTATCTCCCATCTCCCATTCCTGCTTGCCTCTACTTCCACTGATCATGATTAATGGACAGACAACGGACTCTCTCTCTCTCTCTCTCTCTCTCTCTCTCTCTCTCTCCTCTCTCTCTCTCTCGCTCTCGCTCTCGCACACACACACATCAATGGATTCTGTTTTAACATTTGAAACATTTAGCCGGGGATCCCTTTCCCATACCCCCTTTATTTCCCGGGTCATCATGCTGGAAGGTCAAGGCCCACTGTAATGCCATACAAAGAGACATAGATTGATAATTAAGGCCCAGTAGCCTGCAGAAAAGCCCCTCTAATGTGATTTATACCTATAGATTTTCTGTCAGATATGAAATGTTGTCGTTCAAATTGAAGAGGAGGACCCATTATAAAGCACTTTGCTGGCTTTACTGGTAACTTTGGGAAAGCAGGTTGCATTTGTTCAGCCATGCATCTGGATTGATAGTTACTGTATGATTGTTATTCCAATGGGTTAGCTTAAGGTTAATTTGATAAGGACAGCAATATACAACTGATGCAGCATTAACAATTGAATCATGAGTTTTCATTATTGATATTGCAGCCTACTTGTTTTGGCAGCCGCCCTTAGAGCATGCAGAAGATGACACAACTGGACCATAGCAACCATAATTATCCATGTTGCTAGCCGTTGCCATAAAAAGCACATGTTCTTGATCCCTTTTCCTTCATCTGTTTCTCTTATGTTCATCCTTACACCGAAATGCAGCTTTAAAACAATTCTTCCAGAGTGAGTCAGCACTTTGGGTCTGCAATCAAAATTGTTTTTGAAACGGATGGGAAATCAAAGCGCTGTTTCAAATTATGGCTGCTATTTTCAGTAGGTGTTTTAGCTTTACCATCTCCACAGGGTTCAAAGGCTCATTCTGATAACAAATTCCGACAGAGAAAAATGTTCTCCCTGTGCATTGTGGGTATTGTGTGATTTGGTGTGCCGGAGGGCATTAGTAAATACGTGTCCACTGTTATTAATCACCATGACACGAGGGCAGAAATGACCCTATGCTTTTCATTTGGGTCTAGTCAAGGTAGAATTTCTATACGTAAAAAACAGTTGTGTTAGGGTCTGTATTGTTCCTTCTGATAGTCTTCTTTGGCCATATGTCTTTTGCATTTACCAGACAATAATACAATTTACTCATGTACTATATATATATATATATGATTCAATCTCTTGATTCATATATTTACAATGCTAACAGTCGTGATACCTCCAGCTGCAGCGTATATGATGTGTTTCTGCTCTCTCCTGCCCAGTCTTACTGCGCTCAGTACGCAGCAGAGAAGAGAGACGAGGAGAAGATGTGTGACCACCTGATCCGAGCCGCCAAGTACCGCGACCATGTGACCGCCACACAGCTCATCCAGAAGATAGTCAACATCCTGACTGACAAACATGGAGCCTGGGGAAACTCCTCCTTCAGGTAAAACACAGCCCGTGCCCTAGCTATAGAGTACTAACCGTGTTATTTTTTTACATTCTAACGGTCTCATTTTACAGTAAGTACAGTGACACTGAAGAATTTCCTGGCAAAAACATTGTTCAATCATTATAATGGAAAAACCTTTGAAGGTACCAAGTGCCAAGACATTTTAAACAGACAATAAAGTTACAAGGTTACATTCAAGTGAAGCATTGTCTGCAAAACATTTAATCACCAAGAGGATGCACCTGTTTTTATTTCTTTATTTTTAATGATCCACGTTCAGAGCATTTGATGCTTGAAAAGCATTCAGACCACTGTAATGGTTTTAATCTCCTCATATGAGATATATAATCTTTCTCATCCCCCAAAAGTCATGAGTTTGATTGAATTAGCTTTGCACTGGTGGAAATGTCAGCTTTGGGATGTATGATCCATTGACTTTGGAGAGAGATGAAAGCCATTTAAACAGCTCTGCGCCCATTAAGAACAGAGGAAACCTTATCCTCTGTGTTTGTTTCATCAAATAGGCAGCAGAATCCAATGGAGCTATTCCCTAATGATGGCTGTTTGTGCAGGTAGTGTGTAATGGTGAGCTGGAGACACGGCCGCTGGCTCACGCTTGTTAGGCTCAACCAACTCTCCAGAGACTCGTCTGGCGAGGCTCAGTTTGCCATTGGATCAGGACTCTATCTTTCGCTTTCTTTGTTTTCCTTTTGCTATTTTTCCCTCTTATTGTCTCCAGATATGCTGTATTTTATAGCTTTTTTTTTTCATTCCTTGATCCCCATTTCCCTCCCACCTCTCCTCGTTCCATCTCTTTTTGTCTATTAGCCTGCATGTGTACTCACACAAGGCTAGGCTATTTGCTATGGAGATTGTGTTCTACGAGCCCTGGCCAGACACTCCCCCATTACTGGCCCTTTATGCTGTTGTGCTATTGATGGCTTTCCTAATGGCTGCCGATGGGCGCGGGGAGCCACTGGCACTGGGCCTTGGAGTGCAGCGCTCTTTTAATAAATCACAATCAGTCCCGTGCCATTACATCAATATTTTTGGTCAATTACTGTGAAGGTCAGGTGGTGCAGCTTCGCACCAGAGCCCGTGGCATGCGGGCATAGGAGAAACATCTGGTGCCGCAAACCTCAGGAAAGAAAATAAGAAAGACGAGGAGGAGGAGGAGGCGGACACAGAAAACAAACTTACACGCATACCTGCACACCTACAGGCATCCTAACATAAGAGACATTCTGTACACTGTCACATGTCCACACAGACACATACACGAGTGCACACACACACACACACACACACACACACACACACACACACACACACACACACACACACACACACACACACCCACACAACACAGAGATCGCAAGCGCACGTGTCAGACCCAGACACACACAGAGAGCGCGTGTCGCGTTCTGTGCGTGAA
>OMOV01088400.1:13636-24319 GCA_900312565.1 Beryx splendens | reverse complement strand
AGAGACAGAGAGAGAGAGAGGGGGGGAGAGAGAGAGAGGAGAGGGGGGGAGAGCGAACGCTGAAATACTAGCAACAGTCTGAACTGTCAGTTCTGGGTTTCAGGGAAATGTACCAGGGAAACTTTTCATTGGCCAACTCAGACTAAGGGCCCGCCTTATTTTCGAGCATCTGGAATGTGATTGGTCATACCTCAGCCGGCTCCAGCTCATGCTGCTGACGTCACTGGGCGCTGGATCTCCAGCGGTGAAGATGTTGTGGTTATCCATGCCGCCGCCGACGCTCCTGTGGCTGAGCGTTATCTTACAGAAGAGCAACTAGACCTGCTCACCACGCATGGAGTTGAGTGCAGACCCTGTGGTGGCAACATTGGAGATGTCGGAGATCCAAAGTAAAGACGGTGAACTTTCTAATAGTGACAGTGAGTACGAGAGCTTGCCACCTCATGTCTCAATGACGACCCACATGACAGCAGGAGCCGTGGCTGGTGTACTGGAGCACACGGTGATGTACCCAGTGGACTCTGTCAAGGTATAAGTTACAGCTACAGCTTAGCACTGTTTCACACTTGTTTTGCCACTAGCTTAACGTTACTCACTAGAGCTCATTTTCTAACCAGCTGTGATACCCTGTTGACTTAGCTGGCTTGCTAACTCTTGCTAACTTTAGCTGTAACATTTCGAGCTGCCTGGTTAGCTAACCTCAATGGTAGCTAATTAACAGTAGCCACAAGGAGACTACCGTAACAAGTTAACGAGCCAGTCAAGCAAGCTTAGCTAGCATAAACTAACTTGAATTAACCACATCACGCGTTAGCCAAAGCACAGCTCTACAAACCTTCCGCGTGTTTCTTGATATAATTAAGTCAACTTTGCTAAGTTAGCAAGCTCTCTCAACGCTACAAGCTATTAAACGTAACCCAGTGTAAGTTACTTTACCAAAGTCACATTGGTAGATAACCATACTGTAGCTATCATCACTCATCAGTCAAGCACGCGCCGCTGGTTTTCCTCTGCTCGCGCATTAGCATGCCACTTAGTTAACTTACATGTTGTTCATGCACTGAAATGATTTTAGTTAGTTATCCTGACTTTCCTTACCATTGACGCAACTGAAGGTCAAGTATTTGGCTTAGCCATTAAGGTCGTCGGACTACTCTGATATTTAAATCTAAGACTCGTCACATGTTGCGTTCAGTCTTTTCGGTCAAAAAACACTGGCACTGAAGATGTTGCGTAACTCCGCAGTGTACCCATATGCAGGTTATTGTACACCAAATGTACGGTGTCCACCCATAACAAGGTACATTGACCAAGCAATGAAGGTTACATACCCGTTGCATTGACAGTCTGACAGGAATGTATGGGTTCAAGACTTCAAAGTTTACTTGTAACTATTAAAACCTGACAGCAGTTTTTAGCCCAAAGCATCCTGTCAGGGCCTGTCAACTCAATGAGTTAAAGTTGACTCATTTCATTCGCGAATATGATCAAGACCGTCTCATATTTTCGTGGGAGCAACCCACTATGCAATAAACGGAAAAGTATTATTAAAGTACTATTAGTGCCCCAAAAGTGCATTGCTTCCTAAATATAAAATAAATATATTTATATATATATATGCTTAAGTGCATCTTCCAGTTTTATGCAAAACTGAACAAGCAAGAGTCAAAATTTGTTTCTTCAATTCCTAATGATCACCATGCCATTGCTCAAATTTCTGAGACACTCAGCAGACATAAAGTAACACCATGCAGTTTCAGCTGGATTTCTAACTGCTGTTGCTCAGACAGATCTCCAGCATGCTTGGTCAGGGTGCCATAGTATTCAGGGAGGTACACAGGTAATGGTCACAGTCACTGGACCGCCCTTGATAACATTAATGCTGTGTGGTACCAGGAGGAACCCAGGACATGGCTACTCTCCTGAATCCAGCAGCATATTATGTAACTTGAGCGTGGCAAATCAATTAACTAATTTCTTCACTGATAAGTGTCATCTTGTAATGACAGTTTTTGATGTTCACTGTTGTGAGCGTAACCAAATGAGTTTGCTGGCTAGCTTTGAGCATGTCAAAAAAAAGGCTTGTATGTGCAAATTGCAAACTTTTGGCTTGATTGTGAACTTTGCCCCTCCAATCCCCTCTTTTGCTCAGCTATTGTTTTCTAACAATGTAGTGTTGTTTTGGTCATTTGGCTTGCCGGACAACCCATACAAGGATCTTGATGTGGCACAGACAAATCATGAACATACTGCAAGGTAAAAAAGGTCATGATATCCTCTTTGCTTCAATGTGGTGGTCTTGACATCTTGCCAAATTAACCTATGTGTGTATTCAGTAGTATTACACAAGCCATTGTCGCCACTTCCTCCAAAGGTTTCTCAGTTTCCATAAGAACCATATAGCTGTAGACCGGGTGTTCATTCAGTGTCAGTGTTGGGAGATTGCACAGGGTCTGTTTTGAAATTTCAGTGAAGCCAAGTTGATGAAAGAATCTCATGGTTCTTCTTTCATTGAAGTCAGAGACTCCAGTGTGGTGGTTTTCTGATGTGGTCCTTGAGTGTCAAATGTGCTGTTGAATCTTATCTTCGGTTCTCTTATCTGAGTTGACGAAATCAACTCGAGATTAGATGATCAAAATATATGCACTATTACCACATCTATTGTCATACAGCCTAGTTTATATTTCTCCTGTATGTGCTGCACCCTTGTGATAAGTGAGACCTTTTTCATTACTTTCTCTCATACATACTTTGTCTATTATCTACAGGAGTTTTTAACACAAGAATCCTTTTATTAAGCCTCATTAGTATTTCTTGTGGGACAACCCTCACATATGAGGACGGACTGCTCTGTGTGCATAGCACCACCACCAGTCAGCCAAGCTAATGGCTAAGGCTTGACATGTCCGTTTTGAATTTCAAAGTTTATGGATTACGTCAGCGGTGGTAATAGTCCGTCGAACCTGTCCTGTTATGTCTAGCCCTAAACTTACATTTGACTCCAGCATAGAGCAAGGCATAGCTGCTCACAGAAGACACAGGGAGTAGCCTATAAGCTATCTTGTGATAATGCTAGGAGGGATCTTATCGGCGTTGCGCACACTTCGAATCAGCCTCGCGCAAAAAAGGGTGTGTGCGCGCAGTCACTCTTCTGTATTACTGATTAGTAAACTGCCATAGAGCTTCTTCTAGAATTGAACTGCAGAAAAAAGTAGCAGGATAGGACACAATCATTATTTAGTATCCCTGAAGGGTTTCCACAGAGTCTGGCTGCTGGGCCGATGGTGTTTACTGTCTGTGTTATTAACATGGAGTTGACTGTGAACAATGGTGTTGATTGCGTCTTTATGCAGATGATGCTATTGTTTAATCTAGTGCTACCCATAGTGCTGTCCCAGGCCATTGCTAGTCATCCCACATTATAAGTACATGAGAATCTTGAATCAGCCCGTAGAGTATTTGATGATGCTTGATGATACTTCCCTTACTTACATTAGACAGAGTCCATCTCGTGCTGTTTCTGTGTTACTTCTATTACCAAAAGACTAACGTTAAGCTTCCCTGTAGGAACTCCTTAGGCTGGCACACACCCAGCTAATATTCCTTAAAATAATCATCTTATGTAAGTACCCATGCAACAGCAATTGGCTTCTGTATGTTTTAATGATTTTTCATTAACAATTTTTTTTTTGTGTCTAACTGCCTCATGATTCATTTCTAAAAAATGTTCATTACTGTAAATCAACCTTATCATACATAGGGATACTTTGAGTATTAGCCCTCTGTAGAAGGCTGCTGTAGGGAGTAGTACCCAGGAGTCTTGTGTGCAGGGGAAAGTCTTTTATCATCAGGCCTTGGTTCAAAGAGTTGTCACTAAGGGGCTTGGTCCCGGTGCACCATTAAACCGCTGGCAGATTTCTTGCTTTACACATTGAATTGTTTTTTCTTCTTTAATTGACAATAAAGAACCAATATATAAACATGGAGATAAACACCCTCAGCGTAATTTATCAAAAAGATTATCAATAGAAGATTATCAGTAGAAGATTATTAGAGGAGAAAGGAGAATTTGATTGGTAGGCCTAATTATAAAATTCAACACTATTACCTCTGTCTGGAACAGAGTAATGTGATTTGTACTAGAGCTGCCACAGAATCTTAAAACTTTAACTATGCTACCAAGTGTTTTGTCCCTCAAGCTCCCAAATCTGCATCAAACGGAAATGAAATTGATATTTTATTGTTAAGCAGAAGGAAGGAAACGCATGGAAATATGCTGAGGAAGATAGAGTTGGCCTATCTCCTGAAGCAGTCCCACAAGTCCTCCCAAATAAAAACATGCTTTGTGCGGTCCGGATAACTTGGCATGGTGGAGTATAACAAAGGGCTGCCATGGCCTTCCACGCCAGGCCTGGGAGAGACACGCATCAGTCAGAGAGGACCTGACTGCTGCCAGTAGCACTTACTGACAGAAAAGTGTGACAGCATTGCAGCAAACAATATGTGAACTCTTCACGAGCTGGCCTCCTCCAGGTGACTGTGTGCCCACGTCTAGCACTCGCAGTCACATTCACACTGAGCGGAGTACTAACTTTAAGACTTGCAGCTCAACACAGCCCACACCTGCCGTTAAACCAAACTGGAGCTAATCGTAAGGTATGTTCTGCAAACATGTATTTATTTATTTTCAGACAAGGATGCAGAGCCTGCAGCCAGACCCTAACGCCCAGTACAGGAGTGTGTTTGAGGCTCTGAAAAGGATTATCCGGACAGAGGGGATCTTCAGACCGCTGAGGGGCCTCAACATCACCATGATGGGAGCAGGACCTGCCCATGCACTCTACTTCGCCTGCTACGAACGTCTCAAGCGCTCACTAAGCGACGTCATTCAGCATGGAGGCAACAGCCATTTAGCTAATGGTAGCCTACCAGCTCTCACACAAATCAGTTTAAATTGGTTTCATATTGACTGCCTGTGCCCGAGGCTCAGTGACATGACCTAGGAGTGCAGTCAAGGACAAGCCTTGTCATAGGCGTGATATTCATCATTGTTGTTTATGATGTGCCGACACAGTGACTCCCCACTTTCGCCGGCCTTTTCATCTATAAAACAGTTATTACTCATTTGTATTCCATTATTGTTTATGATATTCCTCATAACCAGTGAGTGCGTTAATGTGCAGTATTATTAATCTGTTTATATTCGGGATATTCAAATAAAAATAATTTATGAATTGCATGTGAACACCATATCCCTTTTATTGTTGGGTTTGGAGAACAGCACAATCGCGTAATTCCATTAAGTCACGACCGTCAAAATAACGTGCTGCGAACGAGCACAGAGGGAAACCTATAGCAGGCTAGACTATCTCCATGTAAACGGGTATATGATACTGATGGATGTAGCATTTACCTGAGACCTTAGTCAGCATAAGGCTCATATTCGGAATTCTAATGTGCAGGTAAACTCACACGGTGTGTCACAAGCTCTGTTTTCTGTATTCAACAGGAATGGCGGGAAGTGTGGCCACTGTTCTCCATGACGCCGTCATGAACCCCGCTGAAGGTAAGATGCAGCTTATGATAGAGTGACTATAAGACTTACTTAAAATATATATATATTTCCCTGACCCAAACATCCAATTAAAAACATGTTCTTGCCATGTTAGGTGAGACATTTTTTGGGGTCAGCTGCAAGTGTGTACCTGTTTGTGTGTGCTAATATTATTCCCTGTGTTCTCTTGCATGGCTCAGTGGTGAAGCAGAGGATGCAAATGTACAACTCTCCATATCGGGGACTTTTGGACTGTGTTCGGACAATAACGCGCACTGAGGGCATGGGGGCCTTCTACCGCAGCTACAGCACACAGCTGACCATGAACATCCCCTTCCAGGCGGTCCATTTCATCACTTACGAGCTGATGCAGGAGCAGTTGAACCCCCACAGACATTACCACCCTGGCAGCCACATAGTGTCAGGAGCGGCGGCGGGAGCTATCTCCGCAGCCATAACCACTCCGCTCGACGTATGTAAGACCCTGCTCAACACACAAGAGAACGTAGCGCTAAACTCCATGCACATCAGTGGCCACTTGACAGGAATGGCCAATGCCTTCAGGACAGTGTACCGGCTTGGTGGTCTGGCAGCCTTCTTCAAAGGGGCCCAAGCTCGGGTTATATACCAGATGCCCTCCACTGCCATTGCCTGGTCAGTCTATGAGTTCTTCAAGTACTTCCTGACCAAGCAGCAGCTGGAGCACGGGGCGGGAACTGGCCCACTGTAATTGAAGGTGTGTTAGGAGAACCCACCTTCCGACACGTAGACTGGAATTGATGCAAGGAGCCTCCAAGCTGAGGCTGTGTGTGCTCACCGTGTTTGTCTAGTTGTTGTTGAGTAATAACCTCAGGTTATTGTCTCAAAGGGAAGTCACCGTCACACGGACAGAGCGTGGCACTCCTAATTTTCCACCCGCCTACCTAAGCCTTTGTGTTTTTTCTCCAGGCTATACAACGTAACTCTTCAGAGGGGTGGTGTTGCACAAACAGGAAATGCAACAGAGAAGGCTTTTCTTAAAGGATAGAAACATTCAGAAGAGTTCAACTTTGCAAGGCTCTTTTTTTCCTTCTTCCTCACTCGTTGACTACGTACACAACACTCCGAACTCTTTTCTGCGTTTGGTCACTGATGTTTGTCTTGACGTTTATAGTTCGAATATGGGAACTTTTTATTTATTTTATTAGCTTTCCGAGGCTTGTATTTTATGGATGCGGAAGAAACACATGGCTGTTTGCTTGTTTTATTTCCTTGTGTATTTATAAAGAACTATTACAACACATTCCTTAATTTCGCTGCACAGTAAACGGAACAATTGCGCTTTCCAAGTGCCTCTTAAATGTTGAAGGCTGCTTCAGCTTTTTTCTTCTTTGTTTTCTGGTTTTTGACAGTAATAACCTTATTTCCATATTTGTCCTTTTTGGTGCCATCAAAAAGGCTTGTCATTTTGTCGATACAGATAAAATTTTATAGTGGCTTCTCAAATGATACTACAGGAACCATGATTCAGATCTGTCAGTTGTGAGTGTATAAGTTGTTCACTCATGTCATATCTCAACGTACTAAATAGGACGCTATTTTACTTTTTCCCATTTATCTTCTCTTTCACAAACTGCTTGAACGCCAGTCTGAATCATGCGTATTATTTCTCTTTAAGTGTAAAACATCCTTTTTTTTCCCCTCCTGAGAGAATTGCTGTCTCTCTCGGGATCAAAGGTGTGTAGGCCGTAACGGTCCAGTAATTTGCCTTGTTGAAGCGCAGCACTACAACGCTCTCAAATCACGCACAATAATAGTCTAATTTTAAGAATCTTGTATGTTGCAGAGATAAGGCAGCTTCTTTATACAGTATATATTGTATATATATATACATGAATATATATTTTGTGAGTGGCTATTTACAAAGGAACTTCATTATGCAGGTCCAAAGACGGATCAAACTTTAAAGGCTGTTGCCCTGGATGGTGGCCTTGTCTCAGCATTCAGATGCATTTGTAGCGGTGTTCATGTTTAGCTTTTGAGTGAGCGGTTTTGCTTGTATGTTACCTATTTACCTTGCACCTAAAGGCTGTGGATTCTACATGAAAACATTTTAAGAGCAGGAGTTTTGCTGATACATTCAGGATCAGTCTGCGTTAGTCTGTTACTGTATTTGGCAGCACCTTTAGCCAACTGACCAATGATGTTGGGCACACATTCTCACCATGAGACCAGTAACTGCCCGATTAAATCAGCCGGTTGGCAGGCAGTGGTCTTTTTTTTTTCCTCTTGTCCCATTTTAGTTGCATACTTCCTGTGTGCTCTGCTCATTCCAGCCTCTTGACTCTCTATTTTCCACTCGGTAGTTGAGACATTCCTCCAGATATTGATGCAATCCACCAAGCCACAGGATTTGTTTGTTTGTTTTTAATTATACACTTCTTCTTTTCTTTCACTTGTGAACTTCAGAGAGTTTGTCAGAATCAAATGGTCACGCAACCCTTCAGCAACAAATCCATTATGGTTGTACGGTAGTATAATTGTTAACATCCCAAAGATATGCATTGTATTCTATGCATCCTTTAAACCTGTGACTCTGAAAACTAGAGGAAGCCATGTGCCTGCCTGCTGTGAAATGTGAAAGTACTCATCTGTTTTCAGACTTTATACTCTACCCATTTTACTCTCCAATTTCCATCCAAAGTAGCGTTAGCATTCATTCAGTGTTTGGGCTCTTAAGTGTCTCTCATTTATCTCTAGAGGCTTATTTTCTTCAAATGTTTGGAATGTCACGGTGTTAAAAAAGGCTTTCTGCCTCAGCGTTATATGAAGGTTAGTACATTTGTTCCTCTTCAATGTTTCAATGAATACCAAAATACTTGAGCGAAGGCTATGTAAGTGGGAACAGTACTGTATGTTGTTGTGGGTCGCATCGCGGATTCTGCACATATATATTGTAGACTTCATTTATACTATTCAATCCATGAGTTTTTAGAATATCTCAATGCTTTTGAGCTTTAGTAGCACATGCAGTATGGATTTCACATGGGTAAGGAGATGTTTTGTCAGCTTGAATATGATAATGGTAATAAAACAAGATAATTAGAATGGGCTAGGTCAAGTTCCGAGATTGAGCTCTAGTCTTTTACTCCATTATAATCCTTAACAACACAGACTATTACTTAGTGCCTGTCCCACATTGCACTAGGACTTTTTCAGACAGCAATACTGATCTAATTTATGAAGGTTGGAAACTGATATTTGATTTGTGAAGTGGATTAATACACTCCCCTGACTTAAACTTATTAATCAGAAAGTGACAAAAGTTAAATGAAGAATATTGTTTGATTAAATTATACATGCACTCACCACTGCTTACCCCCCTCCCCCACTCATTTCTGAGGTGTTTTTTATTCATAATAGTAATTAATAATGCCCAAATTGTTGCGACACTTTGTCTTCACACTTTTATAATTTCACAGAAGTCTTCTTGTTCCCAGTTGCTGATGGATGCTTATATTTTAAAGGAGACTGAAGAGTTGACATCTCATGTGGGGATGTCCAGGATGTAAATATTTCTATGCCGTTTTACGCACAAATAATTGACAGGGGAACTGGCATAATTTATGACTAGAGTGCCATCTACAGTGCAAGAATGTTTGGAATTAAGACCATGCAAATGTTTAATGATTGTGCTGCTACAGTATGTAACACTGGAGCTGAAATAAAAATCCAAGTGATCAATGCTGTGTTTTCTTTCTGACCTAAATTGTATGTCCTGTCTCATCCAGAACCTTTTAGATGTTGGGAAGTAAAAGCTTGTTTTGATAGTTGCAGCATCAGAATACAACCTCCAGGGGTATTACGTGGAACAAAATGCCAGTGGTAAACATTTTGGGGAAACCATTTGAAATTAGATCCTTGTGGTATAATCCTGAAATGTGCATTTCTGCTCAAAGAGGAAAAACAAGGCAAAATTACTGTTAGTTAGAATATTAAATATTTGCTTTTATGATATAGAAATGCTTTAACACAAGCTGTGGAATGATGGACCTGACCTGAGTAACCTGGGTGAGGATGTCTGATACCCAGTGACCTCAGATAACATCACTGATGATGGGTCCAAGTGCATCAGATGAGGTATAAACCATTACACCAGTCAAAACCCAATCTTTCCCCACCACTCAGCATTTATAAAGTCTAGAACTCACAAGGAAAACAAGACAGCCTCACTGCTGAAGTGACCTTGTGTGACAGTGTGTGGGCAATGCTTTCACATTAACAGAGAGCCTGGGTGTTAAGGTGATCCATTTGTCCCACACTGTAGGGCAGAGTCCACTCTCTAACTGGGATCCCAGTGTGATCAGGGTGAGAAAATTAAACTACACACCAGCCAAATGTTAGTAAATCTTTACTGGTGCTGGTAAGAGCGCCTACTCTAAAAGCCACCTGAGCAGGTAACCCATACTATTTGAAGCTTCTTTGTAATGTGAATATCAATTTGGCCAGAAAAATAATTCAGATTGGATCTTTGAATCGTCTGTCAGCTGTAACTGGTGGACACAAAAGGTAGTTTCCTGCCTCGTCTGAAGCTGTGGAGCACAAGAGGCTGCATTTAGTCTTGAAAGGCAAACAGACAGACAGGCATTACTGTGACAGTACTGTGGCATTACTCTGACATTCTTCCATTATTATGACATTATGCTGACAGTCTTACATTATTATGACATTTTTCCTGACATTCTTACATTATTATGACATTTTTCCTGACATTCATACATTATTATGACATTATGCTGACATTCTTACATTATTCTGACATTATGCTGACAGTATTGTGACATTATTTTGACATTCTTACATTATTCTGACAGTATTATGACAGTATTCTGACAGTATTATGACAGTATTATGACAGTATTCTGACAGTTCTTACATTATTCTGACAGTATTCTGACAGTATTCTGACAGTATTATGACAGTATTATGATAGTATTCTGACATTCTTACATTATTATGACAGTATTATGATAGTATTCTGACATTCTTACATTATTATGACAGTATTCTGACAGTATTCTGTCAGTATTCTGACAGTATTCTGACATTCTTACATTCATATGACATTTTTCTGACATTCTGACCGAGCC
>OMOV01088400.1:0-13616 GCA_900312565.1 Beryx splendens | reverse complement strand
TGTCAGCTGTAACTGGTGGACACAAAAGGCAGTTTCCTGCCTCGTCTGAAGCTGTGGAGCACAAGAGGCTGCATTTAGTCTTGAAAGGCAAACAGACAGACAGGCATTACTGTGACAGTACTGTGGCATTACTCTGACATTCTTCCATTATTATGACATTATGCTGACATTCTTACATTATTCTGACAGTATTATGACAGTATTCTGACAGTATTATGACAGTATTATGACAGTATTATGGCAGTATTCTGACAGTATTCTGACATTCTTACATTATTCTGACAGTATTCTGACAGTATTCTGACAGTATTATGACAGTATTATGGCAGTATTATGGCAGTATTCTGACAGTATTCTGACAGTATTATGACAGTATTATGATAGTATTCTGACATTCTTACATTATTATGACAGTATTCTGACAGTATTCTGTCAGTATTCTGACAGTATTGTGACATTATTCTGACATTCTTACATTATTATGACAGTATTCTGACAGTATTCTGACAGTATTCTGACAGTATTCTGACATTCTTACATTGCTATGACATTTTTCTGACATTCTGACAGAGACCTTACTGAGGAAGCTGCAGGAGTCGTGCAGGGCCAGTAGAGGGCAGTATAATATTACCTAAAGGTTGTCATGTAGGACAGGTAAACAGGAATGATGTAGACAAGTGCTGTCACTGGTTGGGATTAGCACGTAATGATCAGATGAATGTTGATGGAGTTTTGATTTGAATTAGGTTTTCATGGTAGTTTTCAGACATATTGACATTGATTGGTTTAATCTATTTCTTATTAGTTTTAATTTGTCATACTCTCTGAGCCCATTGCACAGCAGACAGCAACCAGTCCCCACTGTTGCCTTTATGCTTATTCATGACACCAAGAAAGGAAAACAATAATTTCTGGACAGAACACTTTCCTGTGCATATTGTTTGTAGTAATTTGGCTATGTAAGTTTACTGGTTTTAAAATAATTTAGCGGGCAATTTCTTGTGCCAGGATGTTTCACTAATTGACATCTGCAAAATACTAACCAGAAATTTAAACAACTACCCATAAGACTGTGCGACATAACACACATCAGCCTTTCAACAGGCTTTGAAGTTGGTATGTTAACATGTTTCTATTTTATACATTCTGCATGCTACAGTGTATAGCGTGGTTATTACACAGTTAGGATTTTGTATAGGCTTATATCCACATCTCAATTGTCTCAAAGCATTAAAATCCTTAAAACTCATTTGCTTCTCTTTATCTACATCTCCGCCATTGTGAGTGGTATAGGGAAATCAATAAGGGATAATGGTTTTTACCTGGATTCACCTCATCAGTGCACTTCATGCAAAGATGAAAAGAGTAACTTCCCCTAGTATTTTATGCATTCAGTGTTGACATACCATTGGTCTCACATTGCTCACAGTAATTCATGTAACTTCAGTTTGTTTCCCCCCAGTGTTATTTAGAGCATTTGTTGATATGAAGGTGAATATGGCGAAAAAGAAAAGCGTGGTGTGCATTGTACAGGGCAAAATAATAGAAAAAGAAGAGTGATTTGATGTTATATCGAGATACAGACAGAGCAGAGCTTTATTCAGAACCAACATGCCTCTGGACACGTACACTTGTGTCGCAGCGTTGTTGTCTCCAGCGTGTTTAGTTTTTGCCCTGGTCCATGACTAGGTTGTTTATCTGAAGCGCACAATGAACAGCCCCGTTGCCCATGTCCTCTGTCCCTGTCATACTGTCCTCTAATCACTCTATCTGCAGTAAACTGTCCCACCACTTCATGTCTTTATCCCATAGATAAGCCCACTGGAAGATTACAACTGACTCTCCTCTCTCTGCCTGCCTGTCTCCCTCTGTGTCTTCCTCTTTCTCACACACACACACACATACACAGGAGTTGGATGCTGTGGCGCTTCCACCACACACACTGTTCACAGTCACACAACACAATCGACGTTAACCATCGCATAAAGTTGGATGGGGCGGTATATCTGTTGATGGGAGAAGAAACGGAGCGGGCCTACTGGTACCGTAACATGAGGGATCCAGTTACACTATCCAAGGAAGTTTATGAGTTTTCCCATGTGAAAAGATCGGGGCTGTTTTAAACCACCTTATCAACTCCCGACAAATTTGTCAGCCAGTCACGGCATATTGGAGCACTGACAAAGGCTGTCTTTGTGGTTTGAGTTTGATTTGCCCTCCATCTGTAAAGACGATCTGCTTGTTTTCCAAAGCATCGCCGGGCAGCCTGAAGAGCAGCATGATGGCTCCATGACCACACAAACCCACCAGATCCCTAAAAACATACTTTTCCTACCAGACCATCCATTTTTACCTTTATTTCCATGAATAATATCATATCCCAGAAAACCTTAATGTAGAATGTGAATGTGAAAGAAAAGCAAGTGTAGGCCTACCACAACATAAAACAAATGATGGTTAGGAATGTGGCTGATGTGATTATTTGGCATTTCTTGAATGTTCCTTCCCATTAGAGGAGATAATTCTTCTATCAAAGGCAGTTATGTAGTAACTGTAACTTCCTCCTAACAGCTTTTCATATTAAACTCGGAAAAGCCAGTTAATCCAGGCGGTGCAGAGAGAGGCCTGCACTCCCCGAGCCTGCAGAAGGAAGGAGCAAGCAATAAGACAAGAGGAGGTTGTTTTTACTCTTCTGTGTTTGTGAATCAATGTACCGTGTCTCTTTGAGCCTGCGGAAGTGCAGGTATTACAATGGTAAGTAGAATAATAATAGTTCTAACCTTCAGCTACACCCATCAACAAGCTGCTTTATCTGATGGCCATTCTTATAGAGCCGGGCAGCTGAGAGACACTGAGAGATACTGTCAGATTCTCAATGCCGTCAAAACAGATGCTATCTGCCCTCTTCATGTCTAATTACCTGTTTACTCCAAAGGCCTAGATTGAAGATTCAGCTGTTGCCATTGTTGATAACAGCTCACTTGAGTTTTAGCAACTCATTGAGATTTACTTTTTCTTTAATTTTTTTACATTATAAGATGAGACAAAATCTGTTAAATTTGTCTCTGTGTTTTGTGAACCAGCATTCGGTGTGTTGTAACAGGCATATGTTCTTTCCAGAGAGTAATGTATAGGACAAGGTCACCATTTTTGCTCAATGGCTGTCATGATGTTGATGCTATGTTGCATGGGACAGTACAATTTAGATTTGAATCAAGCCATGGACACATGGAGCACAATTTGTGATGATGAAAACCCCCAGCTTGCCTTTGAGTTTTACAAGAATTGAATATGCACAAAAGAAAAGACTAAATGCTTTTTGAAAGGGTGCGATGCAATTTGGATATCTTTATGTTGCGATAATAAATTGACCACCAGCCACAAAACGAAGGTATTTGTTATAGAAACATTAAAGGAATAAAAGTCTCATTTACATTTTGTAAAAATAGGAGCATGTGGAGACTTACTGTATTTTTCTCAACAAAAAATATGTTATGGTACATATAAGATAATGATATGATTGTGACACTTGCTGTGCAGAGGACAAATAAATCCCTAAGGTCAGTTGAGTTAACAGTGTCAGACAGACAGACAGGTTACTGGCGTGAGAGCTCTCAAACCCTCTATCTCAGTGCCATCAGACCTCTGCTCACACTTCAGTTATGCTACTGTAAACTTGCCCTTCCTAAATATGTAAAGCCCTAAATCCCTCATGCTGTCTTATCAGCACTGTTAGCTGAATGCTGTAGTCAGCCTGGCATGTCACCCTGCATGTCTAGCTAAGCACACTTGACCACACTGTTGGTATTTTGCTTTCATGTACATAATTTCTTCCAGTAAAAAAAAAGAAAAAAAGATTTTCATACTATCCAAATCAATTCACTTCATCTAGGACTCAGCAATCATACTGCATTGTCCACTGATTCCACAGTACAGTTGATTTCTAATAAATTCCTAAATCATTTTCCTATCAGATTCCTGTACAGTGACATTTCCAACTGTGAGTGAGACGGAGATAGCAATCTCTCTAGGGAATGGTTCGAGCACTTGCACAAAGTGTCACACTTGACAACTGGTGACTGCATCAAATGAAAGCAATTTTGTTACAGCATTTTCTATCTAAAAAGCCTAGAAAGACACCAGTATGTGAAATTTGCTTTAGCTCTTTAGGCTATTAGTATTTTGCAGATATGTTGTAAACAAACTGTCATATCACAAGCTGTAACAGAAGTGATTTTCATGTTGATTTAGCAATGCCCACCCCCAGAAAAAAAGAATGAATAAATAAATAAATCAAATGTAGCCTATGTTTGGCTACTGTTCGGCCTACTTGCCCCAAAGTGCCTCCTATCTGGTGATAGGGTGCTGACTCATCACTGTCACTGGAGCGATTTCTGTCCAGACAGCGGGTCGGCTTTGGTGGGACATACTGCGCTACTGGAGTTGTTGTTTATACTTTTCCCTTTGAGTTGAGTATCACATTTTGGAAGTGACCTTTGAGTTACTTAAAGCAGGCTCTTAAAAAAAACTATCTCACCATCTCTACCCAATGCACAGAGAAGAAATATGCCGTAGGAATGTTGCACATACTGTGTTTATTTTCTGCTGCTGCTCAATCCAAAAATAATATTAAACAAATCCTTGAGCTCTGTACTTCCTCACAGAGACCCCTGGCTTGCTCTTCGATGTCAGCTTCCAATTCAATGTTTCTTCCTTCGTATCTCACACACCACACACATAAGCAAAGTTATCATTTAGTTTCCATTTTCAATATGTTTCTCATTTATCATTCAACTCCTCAAATTCAGCTTTCTCCCCACCATTTTAAGATCCAATCAAAATGTTGTAGATGTTGTTCTGAGAAACAACAGACAGGGTTAATGCGCTTGTGCATGTTTGGGTTTTTTTTCGATCTCAAAAACCACATTTCAGTGGAAATGACTGTGCTGCACCTATGCACAGTGTAGGTATAATGAATGAATTTGTCATTGTGTGGATGCCATGTCTTTACTGTACCATGAGTGTGTACATTTTAGTCTGGGTGGGCCTAGGTAAACTAAACCTGACATTGTTACATTGATACTGCATTCCTGAAGCGTTCCTTTAAGGGTTTCAGTGTGAAGTAGAATAAAGAGTAAACAAGGACATGGGGATATATAGAGAGAAACATATGACTTGTCTCAGAGGACATTTACTATAACAACCAGATGACAATCAAATTCCATTGAACCCAAGTTAAACAGGTTCTGCCTTAAGAAGGCAGTTGCCCTGCTTCAGCTGATAGAGTAGAATAGAATAGAATAGAATAGAATAGAATAGAATAGACAGAACTTTATAGTCCACCAGGGTGGAAAATTGTCTTTGGCTCACCAAACACAAGAAACAACAGCATAAAAACAGACAAGCAGTTAGTAAAGCAAACACATAGACGAGGTCACATTACACATTAGAAAAGTTCATGTCTGTGTTTTAAATCTCGTCAGTCACTTTGTAGAGTTGAGAATACTGATGGCACTCGGGATGAAGGACTTCTTAAATACATTTTTAGTTGCCAGAGAGACTCTATAGCGCCTCCCGGAGCTCAAAGGCTCAAACTGGCTGAATAGAGGATGGGAGCATCTGCCAGGATACTCCTCGCCTTCATCCTCGTCCTTTCTGTAAAAGTTGAGTCAAGGGCTTTTGGGGTTTACCAACTATTTTGCTTGCCATTAACACAATCCTGGAAAGTTTATTCTTATACAGTTTAGGTGACCGTATCAGACAGGCAGATGAAAAGTTAAAACACTCTCAACAAGAGTTATGTACAGTAGTTCTAAAATCTGCTGACTAACACCGAGGCCACCGAGTCTTCTGAGAAGACACAGTCACTGAGAGCATCTCTTGAAAACATACTCTGTATTGAGGGCAACACACAAGATACCGTGTGATAAAGAGAGGAGGCTCTATATTCAAGTCATTGATAATATCAGTATCCTCAAAGACAACCTCTGAACAAAGTACATTCCATCTACTTGTGCCACAAATAGATGGGCAGCTCAGGGTCACATGCTGCACCACAAAGAAAACAACTGGCACACACCTATGGGAGGTAAACAGAGGTTTGGTCTCTCTAATTACTAAGACTAGTGACTTTGTTTTTATTATATGCTAAATTATGTGGAAAAAGTACCCATAAATCTGTACTTGTTCTGAGTTTTCATCTTTAGTTTGCCTACAGTTAAATGTTTGGTGCTAGAGCATGCTGGGATAGGAGGAAGTAATAAAAAAAATACTTCTAATGAACCAGTTATCTATTCATTTGGGATTCACACACAATAACATGGCAGATGTCTTGCAGCATATTCTGAGTGGCAGACAGAGCATACCAGCATAGATATTAATATGGGTTATGAAGCACTACTGATCAAAACACTACTGAACTACTGATGAAGAATAAGCAAAAGTTTAATGCTGTAGGTGTTTTTCTGGCACAGTTTCACACATTATGTGTCATGATGGCACCAATTTCAAATGGCTGCCACAGTCTATAGACAAAGTCTGTAGCGGACCTCTAGATAAAATGTTCCTTCAGATCATGTAATATTTGGTGATGCCTTCAAATGCACATTTCTCCTTAACTAGAGCCTCTCTGTTGCAAGGTCAGGTGGCACTCCACTTTGTCTTTCAGGACAACTTCTCTACAGCGTGACAGTTTGAGTGGATCTGTTTAATTTATTGCTTCATGCCAGTGTCTAAAGCAAAGGTGATACCTCTTGTGTCCAGTTTGATGTTCAGATAAGTGAGAGACAACTTTCAGTGTGTGAAAGAGATCTCTGATTAATGTCTTGCAGACATAAAAGAAATCAACAAAAACAGTATGTTTTGCACTATTTCCTGGAACTAGTGAAAATGTTTATTCACTGACAAGCAGTTTTACTATCTGGCTGTTCAGGTGTTGAACTTTTCATGTCATTTGCTGTATTCATTTTTATATTTTATTTACTGTTTAGTTTTGAATTTTTCTGCTGTATCTTATTACTTTTTGCTGCTTCAATGACCCAGTTTGCCCACGAGGATCGTTCAAGTTTGGTGCTGTCTTATACAGCTAAACATATTTTCTATAATTTTTGTTTGATTAACAAACTCATTTCCATATGGTGGAATCATTTTGCATTGAATCCCCTAAATGCCTTAGATAAGAAAAGACAGTTTCTGTGCATGCTTGTAAAGTTCATACTTTTCCTCATGATGTCACCAGAGGGAAGGTGAGGAGCGACGGTGCAGATGGTTTACCTCCATTTAAACTGACAGATAGGGGTAGGGGCTCTTTGAAGGAATCATGTCTCATTCTTTGGAAAGGGCCCTCATTTATTCCTCAGATAGCCTTATCTGCTCATGCAATTCTACAGCATTATCAGAGTTTAACTCCACAGAGATAGTTTGTTTCTCTTCTGAAACATAGAATCTGTAGCCCACAGTACAGCGGACCAAAGATTGTGACGTGTTTCACTTTTCATACAAAGACAACAGCAGGAATGATTATATTCCAGTGTGAAACTTTTAAAGCAATTTTGCAAATTTTGGGAAGCTACTCTTACAGTGTGGTATACCAGCTAGCTACTTCCCAGTTAAAGAAGTTAAACTGGTTTGGTTTGTCAAACTACAACTCATCTGAAATAGTTAACTATATCCAAACTTGATGCATTGACAACATGGTAATAATTTGAAAGCTTCCTACTAGATACTATTTTGCCAAAATGAATGAAACTATAGGCTACATGGCAAAAAAATGTTAAAATTACTATGATTAGGCATATTACAATTAAGCTATAATGTGGTGTTACTATTCCTCAACACTGCAAATATGCTATCTTCTATACAGTTTTAACACAAAGCTTTAAGCAGAAAGTAAACTTTATCAACATGGATTTAATAATGAATTAATTAACAGTGTTACAGCTGAATTCAGTGATCAAATAAGACCATCATTCATTGTGCAAACCCCACATGTAGGGAAATAGCACTAGATTTGTCAGATTTCCTATATGGCCTTTTAAGCCAATGTGACAGATTTGGCATGAAAAGTATGAAAAAATATAGGATGTTGCTGTGAGCAATAATGTTTGTAACAGGGTGTTGTGCAAATTGTAATATATGGGCATATGCCAGATTCAAAATCAAGATAAAATAAAACAGAATAAAGTGTGATATTGAACAGAGGATATCAGTAAGGGGAACAGGGACAATAAACAATCAAAAGCTTTATGATCATAAACCAGGCGTTGTGCATGTTGGGTCCATGCTGCATGTCCATTTCACCATAACATTGGCCTCCAGGGGCCACTGAAGTCCCACAGGTAGGGCCGGTATTGATATTCTTTGCAGAAGGTGGTGAGTAGCGACGCTCGGACAAAATCGTCCCCCAGGCCCAGTCCCTCCAACTTGCACATGTCCTTACACAACTCCGGGGTTTGCTGCCTTCTTTTTGTCTTATACCTCCTGTTCTGAAACCAGATTTTCACCTGGGTCTCGGTTAGTCTCAAGGCGCTGGCCAGATGAGCCCTCTCTGGGGCCGACAGGTATTTCTGGTGGTTAAACTTCTTCTCCAGTTCAAGCACTTGGAGGTGTGTAAACGCGGCTCGGGAGCGCTTCTGTTTCCCTGTGGATGTAAAACTGCCGGACTCTGAGGTGCTGGGACAGGACGTGTCGAGGGACTCTGAAATACAGATGGGGTTAGGTCATTAAATGGGAAAATGCAGTGTTGGTGGAAGTCAGTATGGTCTACATACTGGGCAGTGATGTAGCAGTACATAAAAAGGTGGGTAAACTATCACTTGCATTCAGTGATCATCATAAGGCAAACAGCCACCAGCATGAACAAAATATACTCTCAGAAAAGTTGGTTTTTTTTCCTTAAAAGACTCAATCTTTGCATCACCTACATCAGTTTGATACTACTTACTACAGTATGATATATACTATGAATTTATGGCATTAAGATTCATGCCATCTTAAAGAAACTGGTGAACTTAATTCTGTACACTGTATATTAAGTTTAGCCTGGTTTACCCTCCATTACATCCCTGATACTAAAGGCCTACAGGCAGACTGTAGATTCTGACCTTTCTGCGCTCCAAACACCGCCTCCTGTGGGCAGAGTTGCTCTGATGACTCTTCACACTCTTCTTTCCACTGTGAACACCTTTCTGTCTTCTGTGTGCAGCATTTCCCATTAAACCTTGTGCTTTCCTTAATGGAGAGAATGTCCTCTATGAGGAAGGACGTCCGAGGTTTGACCGTCTCAGACATCTCTGTCCAGTAGTCCACAAACGAAAGGCCTCTCAGTGCCAAAGGCTACAGCTGGTGACTTGGTGGCTCCAGTGTGAGTCTCCTCACACAGGCAGACTGAAGCACCAATTTATACAAGAGCAGGGGCGGGTCCAGTCTGACTGCGCTGACAAGTGAAAGAGGCGGGCCAAGGAGCTGTGTTCACCCTGTTAACCCTACCTTCAGTAACTCTGTTTTTCTCTGTTTGCCTGTTCATCTCTAATGCATGTCAGTGAACTTCATGGAGAGTTCTATAGGCTAATAAAGTCTGACTAGCATGTGTTTTTTTGGGGTAAATCTATGACAGCAGCTAAATGAAGTCCAAGCTACTAATCAAAAGCGGTAGTGCCAATGTACCCTTATGAAAAAGAACTACTAATAATAAATGTAATACATTTTAGATTACTACACACATATTACAGCAAAACTATAAGTCTCTGAATATTATAGTAGACACTATAAACTTATTGAGTACCACAGACACACTCCAAGTCCCTATAGAGGACTTATGGTGATTTCTCCAGAGGGTAATGTATCTTACTAGATCTGTTGGTTCAGTTCGTAGATCCCTAATGGATGGACTAATTGTGCTGATTTTTAACTCATTCGTGAGTTCCATGCCCCCTCAGCTCAGGCAGTAGCCCTGCTGTCTGCTCCTGCGGGGGGGGCTGCTCAGTCTGCTGTCGGGGGTCAGAGTGGGTGGCCATGCCTAGTGGAGGGCTAATGTGTTCAGCACATTTAGGTCGGCTCCTAAACCGACACATGCATTGTTCAGTGGCTGTTTATTTGTTGTTCTCCGTGGTCCCGCCTGACCTTTTTCCTGGGAATGGGACATTTTCTAGTGTCTGCAGTCCTCGGGGGAATTCATGCTTCATTTGGAAGAGCATGAATCTAGGGATGACAAATATTATCCCTTCCATGCCCCCTGCCCCTGCCGACACCATCAGCTACCCCGCACCAACCACACACCGAGGAGTGACCCGCACTTCCATGTCACATCGTTTGTGCTCTCATTTGATTCGCTTTTACATGAGGTCTGAATAAAGTGTTGTGTGTTGTAGTTTATCTCTTACACACTGTGATTTCATTTTCTTATTTATAATTGTTTTATTGCCTTAATGTTAAGCACCTTGTGTTGCAATCTTACACAGAAAGTGCTGGACAATCATATAATGTCTTTGGGTGAAGCATTACAGAAGTCATTCTGTTTTAGGTATCTTAGTTCCTCTTAAGCATTAGCTGCTGTCTTGTCAACACAGTATTAAGATGTTCAGTATGATACGTTTCACCTTGAATTCTTTGTCTGGGGCCATGTCACTCTGAAAGTATGTTGAACTGTACGCAGATAATACCTTCATCCCTCACACACAGTCTAGACTCAGTTCCTCTTTCTGTGTCACCCTTATGTTGATTTTGTGATCATACTGTATTGAATATATATACAGTATAATATAAAAACAGAGCTTGCTGCTGAAAAAAAAATTCTGATTCCACCAAAAAATCAACTCATTTAGCCCTCAGAATACATCTCACACTCGTGATTAGCTGTCCCACACTGCTGAATCTGCTTCAAAAGCCTATTCACTCAATTTAATGATAAAACATATGCATGCAATCTAGCAACAAGAGCATTAACAAATAGTGAGGCAACTGTGGTGCGATGTGTGGCGCTATCATCCAGTCCAGAATGGGTCTTTTAAGGTTGCATTGATCTCTATCTTAACTGTTAAAACCACCAGTTTAGCAAGCATGCTGTCATCCTCTGCCCTTATTCTTAGACAATCTGCATGATTGCTCATAGTTATGCAGACAATGAAATGTCTCTTCTGCATCTTTATTGTACGCCAAGCATTCACTGAATGGTACAGATATACAGCTGCATAGTGCACTTAACTGGTTTTGCACCGGACGTGACTTTACAGAACCTCTGACCCTTCTGCTGTTTTCCATTCAGATCTGCTGCAATTTCTTTGTCCGAGATGAGCAGCGATGTGTTGTAACAGTATGTTTGCCAGACTTCTATCCTGCTATCTGTTCAGCATCAGTGTTGTTTTACATTATATCCTTCACCTGTGTGGTGTGTGTTATTGCACAAGGCCTTAGCCTTGATGAATGATAAATATGTTGTCAGGTTGAACAGTTAAATCTGAGGTTTATACCCAAACCTTTGCTGAAACAAAATGGCACATGTTGAACAGAAGACATTTTTATATTGGACCTACATCCATACAGCATCTGCAAGATGTGACCAAACAGCTAAGTCTCTGGTTCTGCTGTGTGGCAGAGGTGGCTGACTGACTTACTGCTGTCATCAGGTATGTAGAAAATATCATCTCAAACTAATGTTATTTAATGAATGTGAACAAAGTTAACTTTTAGTTATTTCAAGTCGTCCTTTTTCATCAGAGCACATTAGATTTATGTTACAGTTTATGTTCAAATACCTCCACATTAGTCTTCCTATCTCGGCAGAGGCCTGAATAGCACATCTTGATTCAGTATTGACTGCTGCACTGAAATAGTTGATGAACTCCAATTTTACATGTCTGGCATGTTGTAGCATTTGTATGTACTCACATTTTTATCTTAGCAATGGCTTAGCGAAAGCAATTTAGTGCAATAACATACAATATACAGTATATGATGTGTGTGAGATCATGTGAACATAATGGTGTTGTTTCCCCATGTGGGATGATGTGGAGTCTTCCAGCAGAGGGTGCTACAAAGCCATACATCAACTCTAGTCTCCACTAAATAATGTTGACCAGCCAGCAGCCACTTCAAAGTACACAGTTGGGCTGCTGCCAGCGGGCTCATTTGACTTTACTTTTTCTCCACATGATGAGATATTTTGCAGAAGATAGGTTTGTTTAGAGAAGAGTCATACTGCACAAGCTCTGGTTGTCTTGGGAAGATTCACCTGCATTCAGACTGCAACAACAGAATCAACCTTTTCTTATGATTGGCTGGCAGCTGAATGATTTCTTAGTGGGCAGATGGCCGGACAGAGGAACCCTGCTCCTTGGTTTTTACTTTTACAATGATCTCAGCACTAATCATAAACACCACATTATCAGATTGGAATTCCAGTGATGTGATCACAGAGTTACAGATTAGACATCTGCCCTTCCTTTCTGCAGCTGACGTAAGGCTATCTATGAATTAAAGCCTTTTTGAGAAACCATAATGGGTCTTTCAAAAAAGGCTCACGTCATCCTCTGCCTAAATGTGAACCGCAACTCTGTAATCAAACATTTTTGGATTTTCCCCTCGTTCACACGTTGAAAATCATATCTGTCCCTTTTTTCTGGCTTTTCTCTCTCTCTCTTATACACACACACGCATGCACACACACACAAACATGCCCCCTGTCATTTCACACCTCTCTTGGCCCACTGCTCACCCCATTAGCACCCCAAATGCCCACTCCCAACAAAACATACTGTAATTCAAACCATGCATACATGTATGTAAAAAAAAACAAAAAAACATTTTATCAAAATATACCCTAAATACCACTTTCTCTACCAAAAAAAAAAAAAAAGTCTACAGATTTGGCCATGCTACAATCATGCTCCAGATCCAGACACGTACATATCGCTAATTTTCTGCTTTGAAAATCAGATTTATTTCTCCCTTGGGGCTTCAAATCTCAAATCTTCCTTTGGAATCGTAATATTTTGTCTTAACCACCTCTGCTTTAGTCTCTGCAGCTGATGCGTCCTCCATTTGTGCATCTTTCTAACTGGCAAGGGTTCAGAAAACATCCAAACCCGGGCCTGATATCATTCTTTAAACTCTCACATCATTCAGTCAGACCTATCTGAAATCTGAGCCACAACATCTTATCACACCGGTTTCTATTTCTTTCATGTGATTTCACACATTCTGAGTCACATCTCCCTCTCACTCCCTCTCTAAACCTCTCCTTCTCTCACTGTTGACCTAATGAAGGATTAAGATTATTTTTGAACAGCCACACAGCTATAGTAGAAATATATTCTACCATAACATTTTCCGTTTTCATATTTCTAGCCCATTTTGTGGACTTGCTTCCAGACTAAACAGTTTGTAAAATGTATGTGAACTCTGGATTTTGACAGATAACCTGTTGATATAAATTTATCTTGCACACATTACCAGGATTTAAAACTGGGATGAAGTGGTATTTATTTGCAGAATAGAGTTTATCCACCTTTTCAGGCTGGCATGAATCTTTACAACCTAAGTTCAATAAAATAGCATCAAATGGAAGATAAGAAAATTTGACTGATTTTTGTTTACAATTCTCCTTAGATCGGAAGAGCACA
>OMOV01088394.1:0-14616 GCA_900312565.1 Beryx splendens | reverse complement strand
TTTTTTCGCGCGCTGCCGCGGATAAGCCTCCCTGAGCTACGCTTTACAATTATAAACCCTGCGGGAAGCTGTAAGGTTGTGCGGTGAGACAAACCTGACCCGCCGTGTGCAGTGAAAAGTTACGAAGACATTGTGAGTTGGAAGTCTTTTGATCAAGATCGCTTGTTCTTGTTTCGATAAAACAAGACACAGGATCACCTTGGCTAAACGGCGGGACCCGTCCGGCTGTCACCGCCGGAGACGGACGCTGTTTTCCCGGAGGCAATACGCCGAAGTGGCCGGGTTGTGGTGGCTTTTATCCGTATAAGTTTGGCGACTTTTTCTATATTTGTTTGGCGACTATTATCGTCTGATCTAATTACTGTGTGGGTTGAAGCGCTGGAGGTTTTGTATGTATTTTGAAAGCTTGTCGTTCGCCAAAGATTAGGAAGCATCTGTTTTGTTGTCATACTGTGAATGTTGACACTGAAGCAAGGAGACGCCCTGAATCGCCTTGCCATGTATTTGGTGCCAAATTAAAGGGAAAGTTGTGTTTTTTTTAAATGGAAAAAGTTTGAAAAAAATTGACCATATGGCCTTAGTGTGGTACATTAAAAAAATGGCAGTTATATCACACTTGACACCGTCTTTTTAAAGAAGAATTTGAAAATGTAAATGACAGCTGTCAGGGCATAAAACCAATGATCTGTTGATCTTTACAAATCAAGGCTCGATAGTCTTAACAATGGCATAGCTGTCAGTGCTGGAAAAAAATATTTAAATCGAACCGCGACCTTAAAATCGAAAGTCAAATCGAATCGTGGATTTGGAGAATCGTGACACCCCTAAATGAGAGCAGTTCCCCTCCTTCGCCTTTCTCCAGGCTGGGGTGAGTGAGCAAAACAGCAAGAGTGAAAGTTTAAAAGGCCGATCCGGCCCTTAGTGGTGAGGTGCGTGTCGTCGTAGATAAATAAGCTCAATGCTGCGTGTTAACTGAATTGTGAACTACCTATGTTGTTTCTAACGCACTCTTTCCTTTGCTCTCTCTTCTCTTTCAGGAACCTATAAAGTCCAGGGCGCCACAGCTCCATTTGGAGTATAGATTTTACAAACAGTTGGGAAATTCAGGTAAGAGGGATGCAGGCTGTAGACTCTCTATCACTGTTAGACAGGAACATTATGACGAAATGAATGTGAATGTGCCTTTTCACACTACACGGGGCTGGGCTCATGGGCCGTAACACCGGGTATAAATGTCTGTGTGCGTATACATATAAAAAATCATCCGTGCAGAGTCAGGCAGACGGACACACACATACCACTGCAAGGGCTTTCATACTACTTTAGGCATTTGTTTGTTCATCTTTCCACCCATGGGAGCCAGTGGAAACTGTGAAAGCCTGCTTACCTCCTTTCCAATCCCACCACTACAGTGCCCAGAGTCTTTCCTCTCCTGCAGCCCTGCCCGCCCGCCCGTGGTCCTGTGATGCATAGCTGTGACTCTCTGGCTGCAGGGCGGCAGCCCTTTGATCTGGTCTGGCTGGCCGGCTGGTTACAGAGGGCAGAGACTGGGGCTGTGGAGTCAGATGGTTGGGAGGGACAGGGACTTGGAAGGCTACATAGCAGTGCCTGCCTGCCTAGCTGGTTGGTTGGGAAGGCTCATCGGTTATGTTTGTGTGCGCGTAGGTGCATATGTGTGGATCTGGCTGGCTCACAGCAACCTTGCTTCATTATTTATTCAGAAATCATTTGCAGGCATAATGTGACCACTGCTCAGTCAAAGTGACAGCAGCAAGAGGTGCAACCCATTTCTTACAATATGTCTAATGCTCTGTCAGAATCACATCCTGCAATGTGGCAACACTGATGTCTTCAAGCAGTGTGACATGGTTAGGGACTGCTGATGTGAGGATAGAAATTGGGGGAGCTCTAGCCAGTTGCTCACCCCTCTGTTGGCACACCGCTGTTTTTCCACTTTTGAAGATGGGCCTTTGTCAAAGGGGTCTATGTCGTTATCCCACAATTATTTTTGCCTATCTCTATTGGCTCAAAATGATTCTTGTAGAAGTGCAATGGGTGTTAAGAATGGGACAAGCTTTTTATATATATTGATTTGATTGTGTGTGAAGAATAATAGTGATCATTTTTAAACATTTGAAACCATTTGATCACTCTAGTGGAAGACACATACAGTATGCAATATATATAGTTATGTGTGTGTGCGTGTGTGTGTGCGTGTCACTATCGGAGCACTGGAAGTGCTTGATACTATTCTTTCCGTGCCACCCCGCCACCACCCCCCTTTTGACGAGTGTGGTGGTCTCATGTAGTGATCACCTGCCAGCTTCCTGGCTGCTTGTGCCAGAGCGAAAGCCCTCCACTGTTGATAGGGAGCTGGAGCATTAGGGCTGTCCTGGACTATTTATAGATGGCCCTCTCCAAGCAGTTGGGCCATTATCGTATATCTACTTGGATTGCTTCCTCAGCCACAGTGCCTTCTGCCTCTCTGACTGACTGTGCTGCCAGCAGGGAGCCCAGGGAAACTCTCCTAGCATGCATTGCTAAATGGGGGGGGGGTGTCCTATCTCTCCCTTTTGGCTCTTCGTGTTTTGATATGTTATCCTGGGCTGTGAGTTAACTGTCTTGCACATACACAAACTCGAAGAAAGCAGTAATTGTCGCCCCCTCTGCCATTTCCCTTGATTTGAGCAGTAGATTTCTCCAGTCCAGTCCTTCTCTCGTTCTCTCTCTGCCTCGGTTTTGTTGTTTCCTCTGGTGCGTTAAACACATCCTGACTGTCCCTTCAGCTACTGGGACCACCACTGGCCTTCAGCTTTACTGTTATTGACCGAGGTCAAGATTAGACCACATTCATTGGCTGAGGCAGAGATAGAGCCATTCGTTAGCTTAGCTAGCTAAAATTGGAACCGCAACATTAGTATCCGCTGTCTTTCCTTCATACAGTGGAGTGGAGATGCATTGACCCCCAACTGGTGACTGCATGATGATGTGACAGGAAGGCTCACTAGACAATCTAGCATGGGAGGCATCAAGGCAATAGATTAAATCCACTTATCAACATTGCTAAATGGGGCTATGTGACCCTGTTAGCTCTACACAACCCAAGAGCCTCAAATATGTCGCAGTGAGGACTACTCAGCGCTTAACGCCCGAGAGGAGCTTATCTACACAGTGTTAATTCTCTCCTGTCCTGGGCAGATCCCAGCTGTTGGGAATCCTGCCTCCAAGTTCACTAACTTGGTGAATATCCAGTCACTTGCCACACAGTCCCTGTTTCCACCTGCAGTTTCAGTTCCATAGCACATATCTGTCTCGGGCTTTTCTAGGTGGGGCACCAAGCTGCGCTGGACCGGTGTAAACGCAGTCAACAAGAACTGGAATCTGGAACTTCCCTCATAAGAACATCTGTTTAAACGTGACTGGTTGTTTTGTTCAGACACAACGCAGGTCTTTTAACCGCATTGAGATTTTAACACCATGTGTAAATAATGTCTTAGCTGCTGTTGGCCCTGCTAGCTGGCTTACAGGATTCACACACAATTAGATTAATATTCCATTTTGGATCACGTACTTTCATAAGAGTTCAGGAATGGTCAGCTGCCAATAGGGATTTCTCTGGGTTCCCGTAGCGGCACCAGTAATAGCCGTATAAAAGAAGTAAATGTGTCACGCATACATAAATAAGCCCTCTACCAGTTAAGCGGAGAGTCTGTGGTCTCTTCTCCAGCCATTACCACTGTGGTCGGGGGGGAGCGACTTCAGAGACATCATCCAGCTTTTATGGACCGACCATCAATTATTTAACAGGTTGAGTTAGCTCATGCAATCAGGGATACACGGCTTCTCGTGACTATGTGTCGTATATGTGGTCTCCTCTTGACAATGATAAAGAGTTCAGCGATGATGTATATATCAGCATGCCTGTGAATATTTATCGGCCCCATCGTGGCTTTTTGTGGCATATGTTGCGTCGGTGACACAGGATCTGTGCGGATCATGGTTTTTTTTTTTATGTGCATCATGGACTTTCTATACCATACCCATGCTATGTGGATCACTTACAGAAAAATCAATAATGTGCTTTTATGTGTAGGCTGCTACTGTCGGGGGATTCTAGATCTTGACGTTTTCAGAGAGATGATAGATACTGTTTTATTAGTCCTGGGCGAAATGGAGGCGTCACCAGACGCATAAGATAGTAAGATATAACACAAAAAATACAGAGAAGCCATAGTTAAAAAAAAAAATTACTTTGGGAAAGTGACTAATTTAAATATTGAAATATTTCACATTTAACTACAAGGACAGTAATAGGACACCCTAGGAATTGTCGCTTTTCACAGTGATATTTAAAAATGATGAAACTCGAAATTGACTAATTCACACTGACACATTAACCCTATTGCACAGAGAAGTAACTGGAAATGAACTAAATCAGAAATTGAAATTGACAATATATATTTAATTGTAGTTTTATATATTCTGGGATGTATAGTATGTCCTTAGATATTATACTTCTAACTCTATTGTCGTAGATTTATAGCCATGTCAGCACCACAATCCCGTTCCATGGCTTTTGCTAAATGACATAATTTTGTGTCATGAGGCTTTTATTACGTTGCCCGTCTCACCACGGCAGTACATGTTTGCCGACCTCTGCTCTGCAGAGCGGGTATCAGTAACGTGGCTCCCAGACTAACCCTTGGCAAAATCTAAATGGCTTCACGCCGGCACTTAAGCTTAAAATTTTAAGCTTCAAATTTTAAGCTTAAGTGTTGCTATGTTGTCTGGCAGGATTGTTGTCCTTGGTGAACTAGGTTTCATCTACAGCTCCAGGCTCAGGCAGTGCGAGCTCGAGCGCTGATCACATTTCAGCCCTGTTAGAACATCTCCAGAGCACTGGGCCTAATGGAAGTCACTTCTCCTCCTCCTCCTCCTCCTCCTCCTCCTCCTCTCCCAGCGCACTCCACTCCACACTCTAAATCTTTAATACACACCACCTCTTTTCTTCTGCTCTCCTCTCCGGCTTGCCCTTAACTCTGACATTTCATTGTAGGGCAACATTGTCTTCGGCTGCCATGATGTAGCCCTCCCTCTTGCCGTGTCGCCTGAGAAGGCCTGCCTGGAGATACAATAGGTGGGATTGTCTCTGACACATTCCACTCTTGTCTCGAGAGAGAGAGCGGGGTCAGAGCACCACCGAGGTTGGCTTGCAGTGAAAGCCAGCAGAATTTGCAGCTTTGCTGGCCCATAATGCGGAACGCACAGTTACTGGATGTGTTTGTTGCTGTAAATGACGATATAAAATAGTTTTGGGGGGAAAGAATCACAGAGGTTTTTACAGGCGTTTCATTACAGACTTGATTTGGTTAGCTTATTGTGTTTCATGGAGATAGAAGCCATCTACAGGAGCAGGTGGGACTGATTGGCCTCTAGTTTTCTGGAGAGAACTAAATTGCAGTCTGCTCATGGTGATGATTGGTAATCATGCTCAGTTGTTCAGTTCCGTTTCAAGTGTTTACTTTTTACTCTTACTGGGGAAAGCACACATTTGTTGCGTGGGAGAATAGTTCCCCTATTCCTTTTGTTGTGGCCGGTTGAGTCTGTGGTAGTTTGGTGAAGTCGCCCAAAACGCTATTTTGTGCAGCTGTTGCTCCTATGTTTCTCTGGCAACAGTATGTCACAGTACATCTTAAACTGGAGGCAGAGATCCCACCCATATCCTGTACAGTGAATACACCTTAATGCCATCTGGACGGCGCTTCAAAATGCCTGCAGCAAAAACAAACAGGACTCTCTGAGTTCATTTGTACCCCGCGGCATCAAACTAATGAAGTCCCACAAATGCACTTTACCCCGACGCTGTACCATCATCATGATCCTAACCTGCTGCAGCGCCTAGCGTACCTGCATGCTGAGATGTTACAGTCATTCCTGTTTTGTAGTTTGCGCGTGGTCTTTCACTGTTATCAATATCTGTAAATGTCTGACTCTTACGTGCAAAGCATATTCCTGTAAAAGGCTAAATAAATTCAATCTGAAATCACCCCAAAAACGTGCTTCATGCACTTTCCACCAGCTATTTCTCCCTCACGTAGTGCTTGGTGCTCACAGTTGCTGACTGTCCCACTGGCTTCCGCTCACGTCTCCAGCAGAAGATCGTTATATACTGTGTGCTTTCCTCTTCTGATGACTGTGTTGGGTTTGAATGCCCTCCAGATTTGGGCCTAACTTTGACGAGTCAGCCTCCCAGTGATCTCTTGTCACTGCCTCGTCTGTCATGGGCATCATTACCAGGCAAATCCTGCAGCCTAAAGTGCAGACAGGTGTGTGTGCGTGTGTGTGTGTGTGTGTGCGTGCGTGTGTTTGCATACATGCATGCGCAGTTTGTCTTCTTTCCCCGTGGAACTGACGTTGAGGGGTGATCAGGTAAATCCGGCTGTAATCCCTACGCCCCCTGGCTAGCAGCCGACATGCACGCTGAACACTTGTGCACACTGTGCTGTAATCACTCTCACTCTCACTTTCTCTTTCACACATTCATTTCTCTTTCTCAGACATAAACATACATGTACTCGTTCATTCACTCAGTCGCCTTCACTCAGTCACCTACCTGTCTCATTCAGTCATGTCTGTTTTACTGTCACACACACCCATCCACACATACCCACACACACCCTGCTGCAATGCTCCAGACTAACTTTTTTTCACCACCGTCCCGGAACCATCAGTGCCCAACTCTCGCTTCTGGCGTGTGACACACAGTGATTAAGGCCACTAGTGCAGTGCCCGTTCGCCCCGCTGCTGCACAGAGCGCTGCTCGCCCCGCATACATACTGTACATACACACACACACACACACACGCATACACACAGAGTAGACGGACAGAGATTCCTTGCTTTATAGTATGATGGCATCAAAATCTCCAGCCAGGTACCCAAAGGTGGCAACCCTGGTCTAATAACGTTTTAACGACAAGGCGCAGCTCCTGAATTGAGTTTGAGGGTTTTTTCCCCCCCTTGCGAGTAACTAACCAATGACAACTAGGTCGACTAAGACTCTTCTCATCGACTAGCGGTTGGTCGCCTGTTAGGGGGCAGCCCTAATTATGAGCTACTTAGAACTAGTGTTAGGAAGTTAAACAGGGCATAATCTCTAATATCTATTTTATATTGCTGTGAAAACATCAACAAATTTATTCAAGTTTCTCCCCCAAAACAAAATTTTACAAGATTACATTTGAACACATCATGATAACGCTTTAATTTACCTTCGCCCAATACTCATTTTTACTGAATAGCTTGAACACATCGTAACGTAACTCAGTGCGACCTAACGATAACGAGGAGCCGACAGCAGCTCGGTGAGCCCCGGGTCCCGGGAAATTGTGACCCTGTTCCAACTCGGGAGCCGGTTATGATCCCCGTCCCTGTTCTGTCCTGGCTTGTAGGTCGACTTGGGTACGATCCAGTTCTCTTGTGTTGGTGGTCGGTCTGTGTGTCATCTGTGACAGTGCCTCCGTTTACTCTCTTTAAATAGCGCAACAGGTTTTATTGCTGGCGTGACCGGGGCAACGATCGCTACTGCGGGAACATTTCAGAATCGGAATCATATTTTTCACGGGTCACGCTCCTCGGTCAACTAAGGGGACAGCCAGTGATTACTGGCTTACAGTAACGGCAAGAGAAGAGACGCTCAGTTGTAGTCAGCCCCTGTATTGGAAAAAAATTACTATCGCTATCGATGCGCAGTCGATCCAGTTTGTCATTTTCGAAGTGATAGGCAAATAATTATAATAATAATAAAATCCCAGAATTCCCCTTTCGTCCCGGAAGCATCCCGTGGGTGATGTTTGTTCGTCCCAAATACATATTTTATCATCCCCGGGTACGACAGGATGGTGTTACTCTCGAGCCGTGCCTGCTGTGCCAGCAGCACTGATGTGTTAGTGTGCCCTCAGGGAGACAGCCAGTACTGGGATACTGTGGCTTTGGCACCAGGGAACGGAATGAAGGTCCCTGGGTGGGCGGCCGGTGACAGAGCCGGCTCTGCTAGGACTAACCCGGCACACGCCACTGTGACCTTGGAGCCTGAGCCACAGGGTCATGGCTGCTTTAAGTGTCTTTGGAGTGTATGGGTCAGAAATGAATGGGGGCTCAGGCAGAGATGCCCATGAAAGTTCACACACCTCGCAGTGGGAGAGGGGCAGCAAAAATGCCAGATACACATTAGTTCAACTTTGCACTGTGTATATTTTCCCATTGAGTTGTCGTGCATTATTCAAGAGTGTTTGCTAAATGCGGTTGTGGTTCCTCGTGGGCCACTGTAGTTCATTCTGCTGCGAGAAAGCTATGGTTGGGAGCTTTTTACTGTCTAACCAGCAGAGATTAGGAAAAACTAAACAAGATGGAACAGCATTTAATCGGGAAAACAACCTTGGATTCAGCCAGCAGCAATTTCCGGCCATTGTAAGACTGCTCGTTATGATACCATTTTAATACCAACTGAGGTGCCAAGGTTTTAATGCATTTCTTTTGCCCAGTGGTTTCATCATATCACTGTGATTGTAGCTACATTATACCTATTTTAACAGCAAAATATATACCAGTATATTATGCACTGTCAAATTGTGTTTGACAGTTTAACAATATAGTCCACAAAAAGCACAATAATGCCATTAAAATCAGTTCCCATGGCCAAAAATGGCCCCCCGAAATAGATTCTTTCTGAGTGTGTGTAAACCTCATTCAGTGTTTTAATGTCAAGAGGGGAAATCTGTCAGATTTGAGTGAGTGATAAAGATGTGTCTGTGGTGGGGTTTGCAGAGGATCGGTATGTTTTTCGGTCCCTCAGTAAAGCTTGTTAAGACTTTAGCCACGCCTCTCCGCCCACTACCAAAACACCTACGTTGGTGTCCCTCAAGATAGGGCATACTGCGATGTTGATCCATCCACATTCTTCTGAAGTCACACGCGTAATCATGAAACAGGGTGTGGTGGTTTCTGGTAGCAGAGGCATCATGGCTGTTGTTGCTGACAGCTATTGACAGGTGTGTTGCTCACCTTCACCAGCGCTGCGCTGTAATAGGACACCAGTACTGCCGTGTTTCTCCCACTGGCCCGTGTTTACCACAGATCTTACTGTTGTTGTCTTTTTTTTTTATCATGATATGATAAAAGAGATTCTTCGCATCATAGTTAGATTCCCGACTGATTGTTCAACGTGGCGCATGCGGCGCCTTTCACATGACTTGCAGTGTTTCTACACTAATTGTTAAATTGTTGCATTGTAGATAAAGTTTTGAAAACATGAAGGTTTGCATGATCGGGGGACACAAGTGTGCTTCAGTAGATGGGAGGATTCAACCACTGCCACCGTTTCTCTGGATAACTTAAGTCTTTTCTGGCACAGTAACACTGCCAGGGATAAGGGTTCATTTTCCACTGGGGCCACCCATGCTAAAAAAAATGCATGGCCTCATGACATTGTCAGGCAAGCTGGATAAAAGTATCATCGATATTATTGTAATCTGTAAAACATTATAATTGGATTGTGATCGTATAATTAAGGCCAAGTTTATCTCTGATGGGCTTGATTAAAAAAAACAACTAACCTTTTATGTGTGTGTGTGTGTGTGTGTGTATCTCTTTCTCTCCACAGAGGGAATCCCTCAGGTGTACTACTTTGGTCCCTGTGGGAAATACAACGCCATGGTGCTGGAGCTGCTCGGGCCCAGTCTAGAGGACCTGTTTGACCTCTGCGACCGCACCTTCTCCCTCAAGACCGTCCTCATGATAGCCATACAGCTGGTACGGCCTGGAGGAGGGCAGGAGTGGCCCTGCACTTAGATAAGCCTGCTTCTGTGGCTATAAGGTTTCCTGTTTGAATGTGTAGGCCAGCTGGACAAACATGTCGGATAATGGGAGATATGCTATGGCGAGGCGTGTTGAAAAGAAATGTCTGGTGTGTGGAGGGCGTTAAGGAGAACATAAAAACAGCATACATACACACACAGTTTACTACCTGTGTGTTTTGTAACTTGGAGGTCACCAAAAACTTTTTGAACAAGTGCTAAAAGTGATCATTATTTGTGTTTGTTTGTTTGGGATAACAATTGTAGCACTTTGAACAGTGAGATCTTGCTGTATAATCTCAGAGTTTCCATCCTCTTGATGTTTGAAAACTGCCTGGATGATTGAACGATCCTAATCTTGTCACGCTTTTCTTTCTTGTGCCAGATAACACGGATGGAGTATGTCCACACCAAGAGTTTGATATACAGAGACGTGAAGCCAGAAAACTTTCTGGTCGGGCGGCCAGGAAGCAAGAGGCAGCACACCATCCACATCATTGACTTTGGTCTGGCCAAAGAGTACATAGACCCCGAGACCAAAAAACACATCCCCTACCGGGAGCACAAGAGTCTGACTGGGACGGCGCGCTACATGAGCATTAACACACACCTGGGGAAAGGTGAGACGGTCTGAAGAGAAGACCCGGGCAGCGGTCTGATTAACCCTTTAAATCGGCACAACCAGGCGTTAACATTCAGTTTTAAGTGAAAGGAGAGATCCTGAACCTAAATAGCTAACAGGAATATGGCCGAAGGGAGGAGCTGAAGATATCTCAGTTTGAATGGTGATATAACGAAGCTGTTACAACAATGAATACACCACTCAGTGTATAGACACTGTTGCTCAAACAAAGCATTAGCATTTGCAGATAAAGAGCACAAACTTAACCCAAGGTACTTCTTTAAACCGTGCCTGATCTCGAGGTACACCCTTCAGAAGCTTCAGAGTACGAAGGGTTAAAACCAGCCGAGCCATTATTGTGTCTGAGGTTGATAAGGCACAAGCGCTGTTTTGTCTTGTTATCATTCGCCGTGGCGTTCTTTTGTAAATCATTGAAATGTCTTTTTCTCCGGTGTATAACTTTGTACTTGGGTGTTTTGAAGGCTCTTGTCTTTGATCACTTTGCCGTTGTTTCTCCTCAGTGGCTTGATCTCGGCCTTATTGCACGTTTCATTTCAGCAGATGGATAACTACAGACGATGGATAACTCATAACGTGGATAACTTGTTTATCCTTACACAGTTGCGGCTCTGCTGTATCTCTGACTGCCCTTTTGCCTGTTAACTTTGCCAGCTGGTGATGCTAGGAATTTGTTACCCATTCTTGCGATATGGCTAACCCGGTCCTCCTCCTGTCCCGTCTACTCCAGAGCAAAGCAGAAGGGATGATTTGGAAGCGCTGGGTCACATGTTCATGTACTTCCTACGAGGTAGCCTCCCCTGGCAGGGCCTAAAGGTACGGCAGCATATTGTTTCATATCATCATCATCATGTTGGCACATACTGATATATATCAGACCGCTGTAATCCCTTTAATGCCGTACACAGAGATGTACCCTTTCCTCGTATGCACTTGCGTGCAGTATTCTGTTTCATACACATCATCCACATGACCTCAGGCACACAGAGCCTGCTGTTTACCCCTGCCTTGGAAAATAACACCATCCTTACACCCTGATGACATTGGAAGGTCTCCTCGCTGGGTTTTGTGTGTGTGTGTGTGTGTGTGTTGTTGTTTTTTTACTGTGAACATGGAATCTATTTGGGGGGTGAGGGAGGAGCACCCCCAGCCTCACCCGCTGTACTTGAGGTCACACACAGAAACTATTCACACCTCTCAGATTGTTTTTTAAGTGCTGCTGTTGCGTAAGCCGGCCTGATACCATCTGTGGCTTATCGATGCTTAATGTTCTCTTCCGTTATATGAAGAAACTTTTCGTCAGTGTCAGTGTGCATGTGGGCCACACACACACACACACACACACACACACCAGTACTTGCTTTTCCATTTCCATGATAGGATCCACTACAGGGATCCATCGTCGAAGCTGTAAGTCCGTAGTGGCGAGACAGGCAGAGCAGCTTTTCATTGGAAAAGTGAAACAAGGCTTCAGTGCTGTGCACCAACGCATATCTGTGCGATGACTCGAAAATTGGCTTACGAGGGGATTTGCATGGGTTTGCAACAAAAGTGCCCAGGATATAGGATAACACATTTGAATATATTACACCTATTCACTCACACTGCCCCGAGCTACGCATTGGCCCAAATTTTAAGTACGTTGTGCATTTTGTGTAGCTTTACTTTGTAGAATCTGCGCCTTTCTCTGCCGTGGTCATGTTGGAGGAGGATAATTTGGTGGGCAGCTGCTTTACAGTTTGTCTCCCTTCTAGGCGGACACTTTGAAGGAGAGGTATCAGAAAATTGGGGACACCAAACGAGCGACACCGATTGAAGTGCTTTGTGAAAGCTTCCCCGGTCAGTAGAACCAGCCGTTTCCCGTCGTTTACTGTCCCCCTTTGTGTGCCTTTTTAATTTTCTGCATTTTTCAGCCAAGTGTCAAGTTTATTCAAACGTGGGACTTTTTTCTCCTTTGCTACAGAAGAGATGGCCACCTACCTGCGCTATGTGAGGAGGCTGGACTTCTTCGAGAAGCCTGATTACGACTACTTGAGGAAACTCTTCACTGATCTATTTGACAGGAACGGCTATGTCTTTGATTATGAATATGACTGGGTCGGCAAGCCACTCGTGAGTCCCTCTCATCCCTTCATCCTCCCCCTCCTTCCCTGTTCAAACCTGCTGATCAAGCCTCATGGCTGCCGTTTATTGCTCTCCATAGCACTCATTAGTATTAGGAACGTATCAGAGGATCTTTGCAAACCCTGTTGTCATTGTGTACACTAAATATTCTTACCTTGCCCTGAATTCAGCTTTCCTTTCTCTGCTCTTTGTCTAATTCCCTCTCCTTTTTCTTCCCATTTTGACACTGAGGTCCTTTCCTTGTTTCCCACAGCCCACACCAATAGGCCCTATCCCCAGCGACACGCCCCTGCAGCCCAGCAGCAGAGACAAAGCACAACAGCAGACCAAAAACCAGGTGAGGTCGCCTCTGTCATCGCACAACACCACACCCACCCACCAATCTGCCGCCCAACCAACCAACCCCGTCATTCAAGTTCCCCTGCCAGCCTACTGTGAGCAACTTCCTTGAGAAAATGGCTGCTGTTCAATTCCACTTCCTCTCTATTTCTCTGTCTCTCTCTACACTCTTGACTGCTTTGCAGCGGAAACCTAGAAATAGTTGTCGGCTACTAAAACGTAGAAATTGTCGCTTTACTTCTAAATTAAATGGCATCCTCGATCCTGAGGGGGGGGGGGGTCTGCTGCTCTAGCTGTGAAACAACGCACCGCTTTTGGCTTCAGAGTGTATCCTACACACCCTGCCACTCTAAGCTCCAGTCATTGCATGCATGAGTTGAAAATGCAAAGTGCATTGTTCATACCAGTAATGACGAGCTGTATGCTTTAGTGTGTGACAAAGTGCATACGTGGCTTTTTTTAAATTCCTTTTTATTGGCATGCTATCCGAGCCTTGATCTTGGGATTTTTACCGGTAGGACATGAACGATAGCAATTCACACAGTTCCTAGGTTGCAGGATATTAAATATAATCTTAACAGTTTGATGTAAAAAGTTGATACGAAATGCTGATTCATACAATTCAAGGTACAAATCAGGCTGTCGTGCTTGATTAGTCTGACTCATCGTTTCCCGTAAAGCCATATAAGCAGTGCATTAGGTTTTATGATTGACTTATTACCGTGGACTCTAGCCTCTATTTATCACTCTCCAGTTAATGTGATTGGCCCGGCAACAACACCGACAGCTCCTGAAGCTCACGGAGCACCACCTACCCCCGACCGCGTCTGCGTCTGCAGAAACCTTTGAACGTCTCGGTTAAGACGGTCGGCCATGTCGAACAAAACGGAGGCTTGAAATATTTATCCTGCAATGACGCATTATCTGCTGGGACGAGGAGAAAATCAATAATGAATAATGTTACAATACCTCTCCCCCCAAAAACCTTCTATTGATATGTTGATGCCGAGTATCAATTTTTGATGTTTTTTTTCTGGACTGTATGAAGACCAAACGTAACGGTTTTGAAAAAAGGGAAAGATAAATGAACAAATCTGAAATGCTGCGAATTTGAACGTGTAATTGTTTCTTGTCTTTAACTCATTAGCATTTTGGATTTTTACGTTTGATTCTCTTAAAGGGAATCCCCCTTTCCAACCTTCCACTGCCAATGAAAGAACAATTTAATAAATAGGAACAGGTCTACTCCAGACTTTGTGTGTTGCAGAACATGCGTCATTATGGATCATAAAGCCTCAGGTCGTAGCCCAGGTAACCCTGGTACCTTCGTACCTTCATATTGTGTCAAAGCAAGTTGTGTATGTACTGTAAGGATTCTGCTGTGCTAGCTGAGGTGATATCTGTCTGATCAAGGCTGTTTTTTTTTACTCCTGCATGACTTTATTAGTGTGTTGATCTGTGCTTTACATGATTTTTTGCTTCCCCACACCCTTCTATTAACATAGTTTGTCTTAACAAGCCTGCTTCTGCTTGGGAGATGTCTTCTATAATTTTTTTGTTTGTTTTTGTTTCTTTTTCTTGTTTTATTATTCACTCCCCCCTCCTCCTCCTCCTCGTCCCTCGTCCCTCCCCACCTCTTCCCTCACCTCCTCCCACCGC
>OMOV01088377.1:0-13776 GCA_900312565.1 Beryx splendens | reverse complement strand
AATGGCCCCTTCCCTGCTTCCTACTCCCCTACTTCCGGCCTCTATGCTTGGACCACACCCATTTTCAAACTCGGCCTTCATTGTGATCTGAACTATACACTTGTAATGTTTAGTGACTGCATCTTGCACAGTTGTGATGCTATCGCGTTGACAAAATCTGTCCACAGACAAGACAGACAGACAGACAGACAGACAGACAGACAGACAGACAGACAGACAGACAGACAGACAGACAGACATAAACACCTGGCAAAGTACTCAAAATCGTTTCTGTGGTAGTTCCCACTACAATAGGTGTCTCTAGGATCACATTCTGCCATGATGACACACACACACAGACTCACAAGCTGAAAACAACACCAGCCACACGCTGTCGCGGCTGGTAACCGTCACAGATTTCTGAACAGTCCCGCCCCTCTGCACCTCCCATCAAATAAAACTGCCTCTCTCTCCCTAACTGATCTCCCATTGGTTCACACTTTTTAATGATCCCTCAATGTGTTATGTCCAGCCCCCCAATATCCTATTTCAACAGGAAATACGTCACATTAAGGAAGCAAGATGCTCTCAAGATGCTGTTTAATTGTAACTCCCATTACCTCTGAGAGAGTGTGACTATAAACATGATGACCAACTATCTTCCAAAGCTGTAGCAAAAGGCTAAGACTGTCAACGGGACTTGCTGCAACTGGCAAGGAATGACAAATTGACTTTGATACAGAAAATGTCCGCTTGAGGATGTACAACCAAATGAGCTTTATTCCGTTGTACTGCGATCAGTCCAGCACCACAAAATATCCAAAGAAAACCATCCTGGTTTCTCACTCTTGTCAATTTTGCCATCTTTTCCAATGGATTCTCACTGGAAAGGTACAGCATAATACTGACAACACATTTTAGGGAGCAGGACAAACTCAACTAATAACAGCAATAATTAATATGTGAATGTTGAAATTCACTATCACTCCCCTCTCTATGGTCGGACTATGTAGCACAGTGTCTCTTTGATGATACAATGACACTGGACATAGTTTTTAAATATGACGGTATTATGATTAATGGAAAATTGAACTGACATTCATCCCTTAACTGATGTCTGCCTGTGGCAATAGATCAGAAGTGTAAAGAAGAAAAAAAAGACTGTTGTCATGGTTATAATGGCCTTTTGAATGGTGCCTACAGACTATACTGCAAGTTGAATACTTTAATGCTTCTTGTGCCATTAACCTCGGCAGCACTCACACTTTTCTTGTTATACTATCTCGTTTTGCTTTTCATTCTGCGCCCCAAATGTGCATGTAATGACGCTATGGAGGGTCGGTCCGGCGTGGGGGAAGCAAGCGCACGTTCCTCTTTGCACTTTGAATCCGCGGGCCGCTTCACCGAGGCTGACCATGTAATGTCCCTCCCCGCTGCTGCATGCAGTCAGGGAGCTGCATCGAATGGCTGCTCCATCTTCTGAGGCTGGCTGGGCTGCTTATGAGAGGAACATAAACTACCACCCAATATCCCATTGTCTCTGGCCACTTAGTTCCTCTCATTGTTAGAGGTTATTTTGTCCTTATGAGGGGCAGAAGGTTTTCAGTGTCAGTGGTGGGTGATTAATGAGTCGCTCTGGCTCCCTCCTGCTGAAAAGTGCACACTCAGTCTAGACTAAGATTTCCCCAACCTACCTACCTCCCTCCCTCTCTCTCTCTCCCTCCCTCTCCTCGCCAAGGAGACATCCTGTACACCAGTTGAGGAATTTTAAATCCCACAGAGACATTTGTCCTCCTGAACTTATTTAACACCTTTGTTCCTTGGACAAAAAAGTAATTGATTTTTAAGTGGAAAGTCACATTTACATCACTCCGTTCCCTCATGGTTAATCAAGTCTAATTAGAACGACAGGGGAGAAATAAGCTGTTTAGTATTGGAGGTTATACTGTAAATTGATTTTTTTTAAAAGCATGTGATACAGTATCTCTTGTATCACTTGAAGTATGTGTGACAATATCGAGCACCCAGCATGGGTAATATTAGTGAGGAGCAGTGCTTGGTGTCAGAAACATACAATATGATTTATAGTGTGCAGAAAAGGAGACAGCGCTGATTCCTGGTTGGCAGTGACGCCTCAAACAATCCCTTAAATCTCCTTGTATTTTGAGCAAAGACCAAAGGAAACACTCTTGAATAATGAAAGCAGGATTCCTCTCGTATCGTACAAAACAGGAACGAAATAATGAATACATTTGGTGCCGGGGTGTTTCACAGGGACCCCGACATCCTCCTACTATGGAAACCATGCAGGCAGCCACCCTTGTTTCCTGACCTTTACCATCAAACACTATTCTTGCATCCAAATCCCTCAGAGCGTGAGAAACAACCAGACTCTGCTGGGGCCTATACGACTCAAATTATATCATTTGTCCAATTTGCTATTGTTTCATCCATGTCAGGATAATTTGCTTTGGGTTTCTCTGTAATGTCTTGGGTTTTGACTACACCCCCAGAGAGACCTGCTATACAGTGTGTGCCCTAGATAGACTGTTTATCAAGTGCCCTGTGTTCTGTCAAGTTGACTTTCCAACCATGATGCACAGATAAAATGTACAGCTTCATTTCACCAGTAATCTCAGGAGGAATAAGCCCGTGACCACGGCAGGAGCCTGTTTACCTGGGGTTTTAATTGGGTCAGAGTTAATGCGGTAGAGACGGTCTCGCTGAGGATAAAGACAAGGCAGTCATCATTACTCAACACCTACTGTATAATGACAGCTTCATCTCTCCCTCAGTAGCCATCCCACTCCTAATTAATCTCATCATCTCTCCTAACAGTTGGACAGTTAGCAGCCAAACAGATTAAACATATGTTATCATCACCGCCACATCTCTGAAACCATTCCCACCGTAAAGTGAATACGCTTTCACAGATCTGCCATTATGTTTTCTCCAACACAAGCTATAAAACTCAGAGTAATATGTGCAGTGTGATAGATTCATATCAGCCTACGCCTTTCTGTAAACATCCTAATGTATTTTATTTACTTGAGTCTGGGCAGTGCATATCTCCACGAATGTGCGCGCTCATGACCAGTCAGTATCAATTGTAATTAATTTTTTTCTTCAGTAAATTGATTTCATCAAAAGATATATTATCTTTTTTTTTTTGCCCTGTAAAAAAAAAGCTTGAAGCTTTACAATCAGTGTCAGATTTTGACAACTGGTGGCAGAACACTCATTAATCAACTTGTGAACTCGGTCATTTTCTGCCTCCTGGGTTCACTAGGCAGAGACAGCAGTTACAGACAGCAGCCACCGAACGCAGTGGACTCCCTGACAGCTCCGTCTGGCTCCTCCAAATCATGCGACAGCCTTTCCTGTGACGACTGTGGCCGACTCACAGGGACGGGGAGGAATCAGTAGTCTTTGCCATTAATAATGTTGAAGTGTTGAAACATCATCTCCTGCCTCATCTTTTGCAGCCAGGGTGTCATGCTTCTCCAATTAATTGCTTGCGTGCCAAATGTATCTTTGCACATTATCTTGTTCTATCTTTTGATTGCATGTGCTTAATCCTTATCGTAATTGGAGTTGCACACTGCCACTGGGCCAGTCATGTCTCATACCAAATTAGGCTTAAAATTGTTTGCTGAAGTTGATGCTATGAATTTAATATCACAAAAACCAATTATATGCTCCTGTAGTAAAAAAAATAAGAATGTGAAAAAATAGATATACATAGTGACATTTAGTGGGGCTATCTATTGTTTTTTATTCTGTCAGAAGATGATGTGCTTCCAGTCCAGCCTGCTTGTGTATTTTATTAGTTCTGTTGATAGCACAGTGAAGCATGACAGTAAAGCAGAAGCTGGGTTTTAATGCGTACAGAGAAAGCACACGGACAATTTCCTGGGTAAACAAATCAGTCCACTCAACCATCAGGGTACCTGATATACCAACAAAGGTTTCTTAAGTCTCCGGCAGAGCACAGAGAGGAATAATAATCATAACCATGAATGGGCTACATGGGTAATGGGGCACCACCTCTATCGCTGCTTGTCTTGTGAAGTTATTGTTTTCACACGAGATGTGAGCTGTTAGCACATTATAAAGGCATTGAAAGGTCAGGATGGCACCTATAGTCATTAGCAGATTTATGTTGCAAATATACAAATACAGCATATAGGGTGATATACTAAGTGTGAATATACACATTTTGTGCAGAAGATAAGCTGTTGGATTAGAATACACACACACAGCTCCTCCATGGATTTTCAATTTAGCTTACTTAACCCTGGCACAAGAGTGCCACCTCCTTAAATGAAGAACAGTGACAAAGTCAAGTGAGTGATTTTATGAAATAGGTAAAATAGCTTGATGTTGTCAGAGTCCACAGGGCCCCAAGTCATTATTCTGCGGCTGAAGCACAGCAGCATATTGGTGGCTGAGGTGCCATCTGTTTTCCAGCCTCCACATATCTTGTTTTCACAATTATTGCCTTATAATCTTGGGGATGCTCGTATGCTCATCTTAAGTGAATGTTTCAAAGCCCCTTAAACACAGTGATTTAACAGCCACAGAGTGGTTTTGGCCCGTGTGTCAGACGGAGAGTTTGTCAAGCTTTGTCTGAAGAAGGTATTTCAGGTTCTTCTGAAAGCTAGTGGTTATCTTCTGCAGTCTCTACTGAGGCATATTGGCAGACACTTTGCTTTGTTAATTAAATTTCGCCTTCGCAGCAAATGAGGTCATATTCTGCCATTGGTGTAATGTCTCTCTCATGTACAACAAAGGCAGCACAGAGAGCCAAGGAATCTTTACTGAAACAATCAAGTATAGATATCATTGTTTGTCTGTGGATCTATATTTTTGAGGAGCATCACCACAGAGAAATTTGATGCCACTGCTTGTGGTTTTTATTGCTTCAATTTTACAGACAGTTGGGATTAATGTCAGTCTCTATAGCTTCCAGGAAAAATGGGCAATAATGTAGGAGCATTTTCCATTATTCTGAGGCTACACAGGATGAAAGCATTTGTTCTTAACTCAGCTCATGATAGTGTTAAGATTGTAACTGCGCACCATTTAAAATGTCGTTCATCATGATTCATGTCATATGGACTTACTTAGAGATGATCTCCAGGGTGGTTGTTTGTGCCAGCATCATTTTTCTGAGCTATAAATAAGTATACGTTTTGTCTTTTCTTACATTGTTTCAGTTGAATGTGATCTTGAATGACATATGTATCTTATAAACCAGGGAAATTGATATTAGCATGTGTTTGCAAGCACATTTGACAGACACATTCAGGATTTAGAGAGGACATTGCAGAGTGTCATATTTGTTTACACTGATGCATGCCATCATAACGAAATGCCACAACGCACAGGCTTTTGAACCGAGAAGAAATAGTTATTTTCCCTTATTGGAAACGCTCACTTCGCTTGAATGAGTTGGGCTGCAAAAGATAAGTAAAAGTGGCCAATTAAGCAGACAGAGAAAATTTCCATTTTGATATCCTTTTTTTTTTCTTTAGCCATCTCTCTTTTGTTAAGAAACACTCAACCTGAAATGAAATCAAAGGTTTTTATTTACCTGTTCTCAACCGTTGGTACAAATTCAGTTCCCTGCCTTACGCAGATATGACAGTGCCACTTTCTTGAAAACCATTCTGTGCGCCTCCAACTGTTTTAATTACTTTGCAATTCAGCATGACCAAAAATATTTAAGAGTGCCTCAGAAATAAGAGGCCCAGCAAATATAAGAACGATCAAATTCAATGTGTTTGTAATATGGAAACAAAACAATTTAGTGCATATACTATTTTAACTGATAATAAATGAGGTGAATTTAAAGTGGTTTATTTAATTATCTTGTAGAAAGTTTAAGAAGTATTACAGTATCTTCCAGAGGTGTGTAGGAACACAATCACACACTGGGAGTGTTGACGTACGATGGCACATTTGTGTCCATGTTGTAGTCTCTGTCTCACTTTTCCTTTTCTTTCACTCTGCGGTTGCCAACTTGATGCTTGTTGTGACGCGGGTCTAGTGGACGTGGATGGCCTTAATTATGATAATAGTGGGGTGGAAGTTGTATTGGTCCAGTACAGATTTACTGTTTACTTGCTGTTTATTTACTGTTGTCCATTCACGTACTGCCTGTATCAATCAGTCAGCGTGTCATATGTCTTTAAGCATGAAATTTTGTTGGACTGGTATCTTACTCCATATATATATTTATTTATTTACATATAGATTGAATGGTTAAATAATACAAAATGAAAATAAATACAATAAAATAATCATGGCTTATTGTCCATATGCACAGCTTCCCAAAGAAGAAAGTTGCCAAGTAACAAAATATACAAATATGTACCGATGGAAGCCTGCACAAGGTTATACCCATATAAAAACATAAAAAATGAAAATAAAATACTTTTACATGTAGCACTCTGTTTAAGTGACATATTATTTAAGTTCAAAGTTTCAAAAGGTGCTTTTCCTCCTCCATCACCCAACCCAATCCCCCACCCCTCCCCCACCCACAGGTCCCAATACTCAAAGTTTGAGTTAAAAACAAAACAAAAAACCTCTCTTACTCCAGATATATCAGCACTGTGAACACCAAGGGAAAGGTTGTCCACTGTTGCCTTGATACCCCTCAACTGCTAGCAGCAGCGCACTCATTCACAGGGCAAGTTCATTAATGTGCATTTACATAACAATGCACCCACTGGAGACTGGATGCATATGTGACCCGTGCTGCATTGTGGACCTTCATTGTGCTATGAAACAAGACTCAAAGGTCCAGACAGGGGCAATGCAAATAACACAGACCAGGACTTGGCAAGACAACCATTTACTGTCTATGAACAAAAGCACAAAAAGTCCTTTCACTCAAGCACACTAACGTTATCTTTCTCTCCAACTCCTCCTTTCTCAACATTGTCACGACTCACAAGAACAGCAAAAGTGATCAAAACGGGCAACGACAGAAGCCACAGTAGAGCTAGTATAGAATGAACATGGAAAGATGTAAAAAAAATGCTTGCACACAAAAGCAGGAGAAGCTTCTATCTCTTTCCTCAATGTGTTCAAAGCCTGAAAGCATTAGGGGGAAGAGGGAAGCATGAAGGCGGACAGGGAAAGAGACGGGTGCAGTCGGTGTGGCTGTATATTTACTGACTAACTTGAGCCATTTTCTCAGCCATTACCGGCAGTTAAGTTAAAGAAGATCCTCTGAGTCATTACCATTTGTAAAGTTAAAGATCTTGTGTAAGGGAGGGAATAATATTTCTGCAGGAACAAGGATGGTGTTGCCATATCTTTAGCAAGGAAACTTTACAACTACAGCACAGCAGCTGTCCCTGATCCCTCCTAAACAACTAGATTTCCAAGTGATCCATTGAGATAAAGTGAGAGCAACAGTGCATGCTAGCTGGATGGGACCCACTGAGGTCTATTTTGATTTCCTTAAGCTCCATTTGTAAAGTTGCAGCCCTTTGTTGACCAGCAAATACTTCTAGAATTGAGTTTTCAACTTGTGAATGATGATATATTACGTTTGTACGTTAATATTTCAGAAAAATAAATATTACATTTTACCATGATGGGGCTTCAAATTCACCAGCTTGTGTGTGTTAGGAATGAGGGCATTGTCTAAGTGAAATACCTGATGAAAATCTGTGCATCAATATTTGCACATCCATAACCTAGTTTCCCCTTTCTAAGTTTCCCCTCCACGGCGTGCATCTGGCATATTATGTATTATCATTGAATTCACAGAAACCAGCCTTCCATGCAAAAGGATGTGCAGAGAAAAGAAATGTTAATCATGTACAAGACTCCGACAGTATTAATACACAAAGCAATTTTTTTGGGCAGTGTAGATAGGCAATTCTCGTAGCAACAGGCAACAAAGTGAGACACAGGATCAAAATCTATCCAGATGTTTCCTGGTAACTGGTTCCTATGTGATTAAAGCAACAAACAACCTTTTGGGTACTGTTGCCCATCAGAGTTTCTTGAAAAATTGCCCTGTATGTCTCTGCCTTTTAGGTCTGAGACCCGAGACTGAACTGGTCCTGAGACCAAAAACACACAGTCTCAATCTCATCTTAGTCTTGTTCTGAGGTTGAACCTAATTTGTTCTGGTCTTGTCTTGGGTGTCGGGCAAGAATCTGGAACTTCTTGAATTTCTTACGCCAACTTGCTTTAATTTCATAGTCCGTTTGATGCCAGTGTCTGGCTGCACCGTTGCATCTTTCAAAAGCCTGAACAGGACTAGTTGGTGATAGTTTTTCCCCTGTTGCTAAGTTAGGTTGTCTTAAATCCTTGGCAGTCATACACTGGCTATGCAGTGTATACATTCTGAGTAGAAAATAAATCTATACTATTTTAGCATATTACAAAGCAATTCATCTTTCTTTCACAAACACTTGACTGGTCCTGGTCTTGGTCACATAATTTGAAGTGCAGGAATGTCTCTCAGTGCTTAACTAGTATGATTAATCCATGAAAACCCTAATGACATACTCGCGGTCGCACTCTCAACCCTGTAACATTCATGGGTTGGTAAATTGTTCTTTTAACATCTGAATTTGGCTTTTAATCAACGCTCGCCCTGGATTATACCTGCCCTGGATCAAGGCACATTACATCGTGTGTATGGGTAAAACAAACAACAAAAGTAAATAAGTCAAGCTCAAACTGTTTTCTTACAGTGTAAAAGCCTGCTAGCTCTGAGCAAATGAGCCTTGCATTTTAGGTGGAAAACACATGTCAAAAGCCAAGAAATTCACCTGATTCAGTTGAAAAGTACAAACTGTAACTCTCAAAAGACTGGAAATTCAATTGATCCAAATCACTAATGCCAAGTTTCGCCTGTCTAATTAAGGTGTTGTGGCACAATACTGTCCAGGCCTGTGGCTATGTCTAATATACTCATTGCTTAACAGAGTCTACCATAGAATTTCAGCTTTAGATGATATTGCTACATCCTAGGACCCATCAAGAAACACATTCAATAATTTCTCCAATAACGTGAAACAAGAGAGAATTTTCTGCACCCTAATCTGTGAGGTCACACTGATGTGCAGCTCCAGAGACCGCAGTGGAAAAGGTCACTGTGAGAGCATCCAGGATAATTTTCTGGTGATCAGGCTACATATTCTGGCTTTAATAGCACAGCTACAATAAAGCTGTATGAGGCCACAAAGTTATGTCTCTCACTCATTGAGCAGCCCCCCCCCAGGCTGTGTGGCATCGAAGTTTAGTTTAGTTCTCTGTCCAAGTTCATGATGCTGAGATGAACTTTCTTTCCACTGTCTGAAAAACACCACTGAGTAGCTGGATATCATGAAAGTTGGAGTTTGAAGTTTCTATGTTGTGTCATTTACAGGATAGGCTACCAGTGTTGAATTTAAAATCATCATAGAATCACTTACCTCTTCCCATCCTAATGAAACTACTGTGTATCTGGGAAAAAACAAATGCAACTGCAGATGTTTTTTTTGTTTTTTTGTTTTTTAAGAGGTATACAGCCTACCAGCATTTAGGCCACACAATAATACAGTGCCAGGGTTGGATGTAACTAATTTACACACCTTTCACATTATTATACTTTAATGAATAACTAATTTAAATAAAATTATTGCAACTACTTTTTCAAGTCGAGCAAAGTACATTTCTTATGGTGCATTTTCTGTATAGTCATAGCCTAGTTCAGCAGTCAATTATTATTGATTAATTAAGTACATTTGAAAATGAAACTCACACTGAAATATTCAATTTGAAGTTTTAAAAAGGTGTTTAAATTTTATTTTTGATTCTGTGTTTTCCTATTCATTTTCCATCTCAATTAATTTGCTTTACCATGAACACTATCTGCTTGGTTCACACCTTATTATTAGACAAATCTTTTTCATGAGATGACATGCAGCCAGTGTGCCAAGGTAATAATAATAGAGTACAACCCACAGAGAAGTAACAGGATCTCATTGGCCAGCTGATGGCCTGTGGATCCTCGCCCAGATCGTGTCTGCAGTCAGTAGTGGGAAGACCGATTCTTTTAACTAACTTGATTGTTTCAGGCTGTCCGACAGTAGTACACCGATTCAGGACCAGGTCAACACCCCCAGCCCCCGACCCAAAGTGCCAAAAGGTGGTGCTGCCATGCGGCTCAACGGATTCAGTCTGATACAGCAAGTGAGCTGTTAACTCATACACTGGCAAGTTACTGAACCGCTGAACCAGCTGAACGAACAAATCACTCACGTCTGTGCTGTTGCTCTTGCTCAGTCCGATACAGCAACATACGCAACTATCCAACCTGTCCAAACACAATGCCAACAGACAGTTAGCGGGGGATTAACTTAGCTGACCACCAGTGATTATAGTGACCTCCAGTGAACTACTACTAGCAAACTGCAGCAAAGCCCAGCTTCTTGGAAGGCCGAAGGCTGAGACGATCTTATTGGTGTAGCGTTATGAACAAGGCGATACCCACACAGTAAAAAAAATACCCATCAACCAAGTTGCACAGTCACAGTGTGAATGCAGAGTGAGATTCATAGTCACCAAAATCTTATCAGTCTTTCCAGTCCAGGTTTCTCATGATTTCATGATTATTCATTTATTTTGGGCCAGTGATACAACTAATTTGCAACTACAACCTTTAATAATTAATTCATTAATTAAAGACAGAATTATGAAATTGAATTATCAATTGGCTCTTTTACCATTAATTGTTTTACAACTGTAATTGTTTTATTAATTGCATCATTAAATGTCAATTTAATTAATCACTACACTTTTTTTACATTTTCTTTTTTAAATTTATCTATTAATTAATCATTAACGAGTGCGCTAAAGCTTCCTAGGTGCTCTGTTGGAGGGCCGAGGTGGGGGTGGGGCACGATTGGAGTGAGTGAAACCACGCTGACTTTAAAAACTCCACCTGTTAACACCAAAGTGCTGTGGTATAGCAGAGTGTTGTTGTAATAAAGAGAACAGCACAACCAAATGTTTAATTGTGTTGACCTAAGCAGTAGCCACTACAGTTAGAAAATTGCTACTTCCTGGTATGTGGATGTACTGTACAGCGCAGCAGCCTCCAGTTAGCTGATGCTTGTTTGACCTGTACCGTACTGCCTGGGGTACGAGCGCACACTGGATTTTCCACTGGAGCACCTAATAATTTATCAATCAACTAGTCTTATTTTTAGAGGTGCAGTGCAAAACCTCCATAATTTCTACCAGTTTTATTCACTTTTTAAAAGCTGATTTAACGCATTTATTAGTGAGTCAACTCACTTAAGATTTTGAATTTAAAATTGTGGTTATACACTTACATTTGAGTTGTGGATGGAGTTTCCCAGTGAAAAAATTATCTTTAATCCATCAAATCACTACTGTGTGTAACCAACACCAAGGGCCACAGTTTTTCAGCAGGAGTTCATAGGAGGATCATATTAATATTATTATGAATTGGGCCTTTGAATGAAAATTACTGCCATGAATTCTGCTCATAGACAAAACGCTAATAGACACATTTTAATTATCACTATTGGCCTACAATAACTAACTATAACACATACAGTAACACTGATTAGCATTTGTGTTGTTGAACTACAGTAAATAACTACAATAGATAACACTGGTTATATGTGTTGGTGAGCAACTGAAATCCCATCTTTGAAGCTTAAATATTTTCACTTAAAATGTAGTTTACTATTAGAAATCCACTCATGATATACAAATAGACCGTGCAACTGAATCCCACCAGCTGAATGTGTTTTCTCCGGGAGATGAGTGTGAGTTCCCTGCTACGGTGAAGGTTTTAGTCAGGCTGACACTGAGGACACATGGAAGATTAAAGTGGCCGATAGGAAGTCTCTATTAAATTTGCATTAACACATTGTGTAAATCTGCTGATGATTGCCTCACAGAGACCCCATGGTTCAGCGTGCCATCCCAGTTTCTGTACACTGGCCAGATGGCCACTTCAGAATGAGATTGACACAGTGTTTCAAACTGATTTCATGCTAACTCTCAGGAGAGGGAGACAGACCATCCGCTCTGTTGGGAATCGGGATTACAAAATAGCCAATTAAAAAGGAAAGTGGTGAAATCTTGGCCTGATAAGGTGGAGATTAAATCGGTTATAGTTTATTAGGCAAAATTACTTATTAGGAACTATTCCTCTCCAAACAGATTTCCATTACCAGCCCAACTCCTTTTTATCTGCACTCCTTTATCTGATGGCTGCACCCTGTAATTATGAATCCTCCAAATAGCAATTATGACACCAATTGGACAGCATTTCCTCATACATTTCATTTATTCTCCAGCGCTGAAAGAGTGAACATGTTGAAAATGCTTCTTTGACCACACTTCTATATATAAAATACCTTTAAATTTTGATGAAAAAATAACGAAAAGCTCACTAAATGTGCTGCCATTGAACCTTAAAAGAGATTCCAACCAAATCATGTCAGATTTCCGTCCCTGTTTCCCAGCATCCATCATGTGCCCACCCGGTGCCATGTGTAATTACTCCTAGAGAATGGCTGAGCAGATGCGAGGGCTGTGGGTGAGGCTGAATAAGGAGACTCCAGCGGGTCCCGGCGTCCCTGGATAACTGGTGCTTGCTCTGCTTTGGAGGCATCTGTGCAGCACCTGTGGACAGAGCAGCACCCCGCCTGCTACCAAACATCAGCTGTCTGTTTTCCACCGTCGCCCCGGGCCGCGGGCCTCCCCTGCAGCCTCTCCCCCAGGTCAGCCAGGTTCATGAGAAAGCCCCCTCTAAGCTTTTCTCACCTTCCCCTAGTTCCTGAACATTAAAGAGCTCCTCAGCTGGTCTGAGGTTGATCTGCTACCTAGGACATCGTCTGACCCCGCCGCTGCTGGGCCTTCCTCCTTAAACATTGTCAATCTCACACCATACCTGAGAGCTCAGCAGCTATTGGCCAACAGTAAAAATACACAGGCAGTTTATTATCCCATCCCCCTTTGCTCTAACCAAACACTGAGCTCATATCTGAGGACTGGCTGTGGATCCCTTCATTCTTTTCTAAGGAGCTGGAATAGTCGCTGAATCAGATTGATATAGATTGAATTCTTTGCCTGCCTATTGTGAACAACCATTTGTATTCATGAAATCAAAGTATTTACCTCTGAGATGAGCATCTCCTATGTATCGTACATATACTGGAAGCTGAAGTGTTGATAACATGAAGCAATAATAGCGGATCGCATTTCCATCTCACCTTTCATCTGAGAATCCTAAAGCCTTTTACTTTGTGTGGAGATAACCAATCCTCCGCCAGTAGAATGCACACCGGAGTAATTGCGGGAGGGATGAGGATTCATTAATTTTTTTAGAAATTAGAGGAATATGGTCCTGACAGGGAATTTAATACCTGTACCTGTAAATGCTACAGCACATCTCATTTTTTATCATGCCCTCCGCATGGCTTGTATTTTAACTGCATATAATCATTTCCTTCAGGACTTTGAAGAGTTATCTGTGATTATTGGGACTGAAAGGGCTTGAATTTTTATTGGCTTATCTGAAACACAATTTATGGTGTTTTCTATCTTTATTTGCAATAAAAGTGCAAGAATGAAAACTGCAAGCCAAAGGGCAACATTTTGATGATCTGACTGTTGACATTTGCTTTGATCTGATGGTTTAAATCAACACAATTCCCAACAATGAAATTCAACTTTTTTTTAAAGGATGTGAGGAATTTCATGTAGTAAAAATGCAGCAATTGTTGAAACTTGTAAATT
>OMOV01088375.1:0-14578 GCA_900312565.1 Beryx splendens | reverse complement strand
AAACTTTTAGCTCTCAGTATTGATTCGACTGAGCGCTAGTTGACTCAATGCGTTTCTTCTTCGGAATGCGACGAAAGATGTGACTAGCCATGAACAAGACAGTGAACGTCAAATCGGTTCATCTTCATCAGATGAGCCAGCGAGGAAAAAAAAAGGGAAAAAAAACAAGCGGTAAGAAAATATAACGATGCCTACCTGAAGATAGGATTCACGTTCACGGGACCACACGAGAACCCATTGCCCCAATGTGTCATATGCTGCGAAACGTTAGCAAACGACTGTATGAGGCCCTCAAAACTGCAGCGCCACTTCCAACAGAAACATAGTTCACTGCAGAATAAACCTCTTGATTTTTTTGAGAGGAAACGAGGCGAGCTAACTAATCAAAAAGCTGCGCTAGTGAAAAGCACCACGCAGTTGCAGAGGGGCTTAAAAGCTTCTTACATGGCGGCGCTAAGAATAGCGAAATGCAAGAAACCTCATACGATAGGTGGAAATCTTATTTTGCCGTCTGCACAAGATATGTGCAGAGAGAGGCTGCCATCAAAATTGGTAGCATAATAATAAATAATAATAATAAATAATTATAAAATAAATTTTATTCAGTCTAATCAATTATTTTTTTTGCAATACAGTGGGCCTCGGTGGCTTTAGCAGCCCCATAGGTGGTCCTCAAGCATAACAGTTTGGGAACCCCTGTTCTAACAGAATTGAAAGATTTCTTTCATTTTGCTCTCTGGTGAGGGGGTTACCATTTTTTAATGCATTTACATCAAAGTCTGAGCCCTAAAATGAATCCTGCTTTCATATGTGTTGCTTTCAGATTCACCAGAAGACAGTGAAGAGGACGACGACAGTGAAAAGGATGAAGAAGCGAGTGAGGAAGAGGAGGGTGACGATGATGACTGTAAAGAAGAGGGGCTTACGATGCTGATGAAGGAGGGAGGCCACAGCCCGCCCTCCGCTAGCTCACGGCCGAAGAAGGAGATCAGCCATATTGCTGCTACTGCAGAGAGCCTGCAGCCCAAAGGCTACACTTTGGCCACGACTAAGGTCGGTCTCAGACAACAGAGGACTATTTCATTTTTGCCTCAGATGCCTTAATTTGGGAGTTCTTAAACATTTTCTAGCCAAGACCCAAATTAAATTTGAGCTTATTGCTACTCTTATTGTGAGGGGACCCACCAAAATTAGAAAAGAAACCACCAACCATTTGTGGGTTGATGTGCAAAAAGATATATAAGTCTTAAAAAGTAGTAATAAATAATACTATTTATTTTCATAGCACTTTTCAAAACAGTGGTCAAAGCTGCTTTACAGATCAGCAAAGGAATGAAATAGCAAAGCAACAGAGGAACAAGAGAAAAGGAGAGGAGGATACAAGCAGGAGAAGATGAAACAATTCGGAGCGTTAATAAATGAATGAATAAAACTTCAATAAAAATAAAAGATCAGAAAAACATCACTTTAAAAAAGAAGTGTTTAAGTTTAAGAAGTGATTTAAAAGAAGCTAATGAGAGGGCTAGCTGGAACTCCGTGGGTGAGCTGAAGTAGGCCAAACACTAATCCTCTATGCAAGTTTGAAACGTAATTTTCTCACCTATCGTCCGACGACAGGTCAAGACGCCTATCCCCTTCCTGCTCCACGGTACGCTGCGAGAGTACCAGCACATCGGCCTGGACTGGCTGGTCACCATGTACGAGAAAAAGCTCAATGGCATTCTGGCTGATGAGATGGGCCTGGGCAAGACCATCCAGACCATCGCTCTGCTGGCTCACCTCGCTTGTGAGAAAAGTAAGAGAAGAGAGGGCTTATTACATGTCCTATTCGACATTGCACGCTACCCAGCTGGATAGCGCAGATTGGACAGAAATTCAATGGCCTCTCTTAAAAACAGAAGTAGAGCGAGAAAGGCCAAAACAAACTTTGGAAATTTGGAAGAAATGGAAACGTGTGAAGTAGATCTGGCAAACGGTTCTCAAGATATGCGAAGGACACACGCATTCACATACTCACTCACATACTCACTCACATACAGAGATTCCTTGCTTTATAGTGTGATGTGTGCCCTCCAGTCTCTTGGTCAGTTGTACAGTCACGGCTAATCCCAGAACCAGAAGTTGATCTGAATGATAACAAAGGAAAGAAATCAGGAGATACAGTCAAGGAAGTTAAGTCTCATCTGCAACAAGAATGAAGTTCATATTTACAGCTTTATACAGACGGATCAGCGGATCCAGAGAGTGGGAAAGTGGCATTTGAAGTGACCATTCCTGAATTAAGAATTAAAAACGGACATAGAATTTGGGATCGGATGTCAGTATTCACAGCAGAGATGCTGGCAATATTATGGGCGCTTTGGTGGGTAGTTATGGAGAGGCGATTGAATTTCTGTCCCGTCTGCGCTATCCAGCCGGGTAGTGCACAATGTGGAATCGGACATTGCACGCTAGCCGGCTGGGCGCGCGCTGTCAACTGGGTGGCGCGCGCATTCCACTGGGTGGCAGCGCAGGATGACTGGAGAGGTGGTGTGCAGTTTGTGTGGGGTTTTGAATGAAATGGTTCTCCATGCATTCCGATTTGTTCATACACCAGTTCAATGGTATGGTAAAATAAATGGCAGCTATACCTTTTGCATTTTGGTTCATAGCGATCTTCATTTTGTGTGACTACTCAAGACTTTATTGATGAGTTGAAGTGAAAATGGCACCTCTTCCTTCCTGTGTGTTCGACTCCTGATATACTGTCAATTAACCTGTTGTCCAGGTAACTGGGGGCCTCACCTCATCATCGTCCCCACCAGCGTGATGTTGAACTGGGAGATGGAGCTGAAGCGCTGGTGTCCCGGGTTCAAAATCCTCACCTACTTTGGCAGCCAAAAGGAGAGAAAGCTAAAGAGACAGGTAACGAGTAGATTGATTTGGAATGTTTGAGCTCGATGAGTATAACACAGTGGTGTGGTTGATTGATTTATTGATTGATTTATTCCCCGCTTTTTCTTTCTTTTCTTTTTTTTTGGATACTTAGCTCAATTTCTAGTGGGAAGTTGCTGTTTTCCTGCTTTGCTTTGTTCCTGCACATCCCGATGACAACCCTGATAAAAATAATTCAAGTTATCTACGACAGATGTGGCAACAGCTTGTTTCTTGAAGTAGCCAAAACGGTGAAAAACCCGAATCCACTATTTAAAAAAGAAATTACAGGGCATAACTTTTGAACCGCATCTTATTTTTAGGGCTGGACCAAGCCAAATGCATTCCATGTGTGCATCACGTCCTACAAGCTGGTGCTGCAGGATCACCAGGCATTCCGACGCAAGTCTTGGCGGTACCTGATCCTAGACGAGGCCCAGAACATCAAGAACTTCAAGTCCCAGCGCTGGCAGAGCCTGCTCAACTTCAACAGGTCTGTACAGCTGGGTGTCTGTCTCCTCAGATGCTTCTGAACAGACATACAAAGGCTGGACGGGGCTCTAAATTAACTTTGTTACTTGGTAGCACTTGTGCTCCCAACCTCCAAACATCAGGAATAATTTAGGGCACCCCAAAAATGTAGCACCATTTAGAAACGCCAAACTATAATGCTGTAAAATCACTGCAGTTTATATTCTGGATACTCTCTATTCTCTGTGAGTGGCATTGCACTCATATTCACCACGTATTTGAGTGCTGGAGAGTTTCACACATCTGATAACTGAAAGGTGTCAAGTTACTGTCTAGCACACGCCGTTACGAGCACATGCCCGCATTTTGGAGCATAGATACACAACTTTCGTTTTCGTGTTCGTAACGGAGCGGCTGGATCATCCGGCCAACAACTGGGGCTTGTGGAAAGCACCGTTGCCTCTGACAGGAAGCCTCAGGAAGGGGATTTCATTTTCCAGCCAGTTAAAAAAAACAGTTTTTGTGTAAATATTGTCAGATTGGTGTTTGAGGTCGCAGTGCTTGCTCTAAAGAAGTTTTCAAATATAGTTAATTTCCAAGTGTTGTAATTTCAATTTTGGGTGTATTTTTTGACAAAAGTGGTCATGTCATCTTATGCCATACCCCAATGGACAGAGATGATCATGGGGGGGGGGAGAAAGGAATATAGGCTCAGTCAAACAGGCACCATAGCCAAAGTTGATGAAGCAATGCGCCGCTAGTCGCGCTTCATGAAAAATGTCTTCTGTCTGTATGAATAGTGCTTCTGGGCAGGGTGGGAATACATCTTCATGGCTGCCATTCCCTATCTAATTTTTTAAGCTCTTGCTCATCAGGAAATGTCAGTGTGCATTCAGCTGCTGAAGAGGTGTCGTCATTAATTGTTAAGCCATGCAAGGCCGTAATTATAATATATTGAGCATATTCGAATATTGGGGGGGATGTGTCGCCCCCAATATTCAAATATGCTCAAACTGTCCCCCCCATATATTGATATAAAAAATATAAATAATTTAAAAAAACATGGCAGCCATGCACTGGCGTCCGAAATAATCCATAGCAAATGTAATCGTAATCATAACTAAACGTAACAACTTGGCTGAAAGGTCACTTTGATTTCACCAGTCCCCAAAGGTCTTCCTCTGTCCCAACTTCGAGGACAAACCTATGACGCTGCCCTAAACATGGCTGGACGATTGCAGGGGGTGCAAGCCATTTAAGGAAAGAACAACCCCTGGCTATGTCACTGTGGTCCGCACTGTGTGAACTTAGTTACGCAGGCTGCCTGTATAGCCTCTCCACTAGTAAGAGATACACTGGGTGTGGTGCATGAATTGGGGGTCTTCATCAATCAATCTGGCAAGTTTAAGGTGATTTTCCAGGAAATCCCAAAATCAGAGCATGGTTTCACCTCGTTAAAACCTGTCTGTCCCGCGAGGTGGACTGCTCGCACCCCTGCCATCTGCTCAGTTCTCAGCCAGTATGAGTCAGTGCTGACAGCCCTTGAAGAAATGGCATCGTGCGGCTCATCTGACACTTCAACTAAGGCCAGTGGTCTTCATGGAACATTTCTAAAAGGGGGAACACTGTGCTCGGCCTTGTAATGGCTGAAGACCTGATGGGGGATTTGGAGTGCCTGAACACCTCCCTGCAGCTTAGGAAACAGACCGCTTCAGGCATGTTGGAGGCTGTGGGCCATGCCAAAACAAGCATGCAGGACAAGCGAACAGAGGAGCACTTTGATGTGTTGTTCACAAAAGCAACTGCTATGGCAACAAAGTTGGACCTACAGCCTATTCGGATGCCTCATATCCGTTACACCGGTCAGGCTGCAGCCCGTATCCATCCGGATGCCCAGTCTTTTTACAGAGCTCAATTCTACAATGCCTTGGGACACAGTGAATACTCAATTCATAGAGAGGTTTGATCAAGCTGGATTCCACAAGCTGCAGCAGCTTGAAAATGTGCTGCTAAGCGGAGACATGGACAAAAGGTGGTAGATGAAGATCCTGAATTGAATTCAAGTCTACTGCAGGTGCAGCTGGCCATGTTTCAGATGCTCAAGTCACACTTCGCTGAAGCCCAAACACAGTTATGTGTTTGGTCTCGCATTGTTACTCATGATCAGATCTTTTACAACTTAAAATGCAGCATTATCGGAGCTTTTGCACACTACCATTATATAGACGGTATTTACCCCGTATCTACTCACTCAGTTTTAGAAACATGTAAAGCATTCTGGCATTTCAAGTATACGGATCTTGGAGAAAAACATTTTGTACCAAACCATTTTGAAATTCAGCAGACTGAAAATACCTAAATTAAACAGAAGATACAATCACTTATGCGAACTCCACCTTGTCTTTTCCTCATTCATCTATAAGTCTAATGATCTAAGTCTCGGCGTAGTTACCTAAACTCTATTCTGGCCTCTCCCGTTACAGCCACAGGCGCCTGCTGCTGACCGGAACGCCTCTCCAGAACAGCCTGATGGAGCTGTGGTCCCTGATGCACTTCCTCATGCCCCACGTCTTCCAGTCCCACCGCGAGTTCAAGGAGTGGTTCTCCAACCCGCTGACTGGAATGATCGAGGGCAGTCAGGAGTACAACGAGGGCCTGGTCAAGAGGCTGCACAAGGTGCTCAGGCCCTTCCTGCTCAGGAGGATCAAGATTGACGTGGAGAAGCAGATGCCCAAGAAATACGAGCATGTGGTGCGCTGCCGCCTGTCCAAGAGACAGCGATTCCTCTACGATGACTTCATGGCACAGGCTTCGTAAGTTTTTCAATGCTTGTGTTCAAAAGAAAGATGCGGACATATGATTTAATTCAGCAATAGTCCACTGCACAACTAAACTGTTTGCTGCCATTTTGAACATGTTAAACTTTATTGTTGCTTTAGTCTTCTTACCGGCTTCCTTTCTCCATCCTCACCTTCTGTCTCTGATTCACAGGACCCGGGAAACGTTGGCCAGCGGACACTTCATGTCTGTGATTAACATCCTGATGCAGCTCCGCAAAGTGTGCAACCACCCCAACCTGTTCGACCCCCGGCCCATCCACTCAGCCTTCATCACCCGGCCCATTGTTTTCCACACAGCCTCCCTGGTGCAGGACGCCTTGGAGGTCTCTCCTTTCAAGGTCAGCTTTAAGGGGAAACATAAGGGGAACTTTACCTTTGGTCAGTTAGTGGGGAAGTCCAGCCTGAAACACAACTCACGTATGTTTTTCCTGTGATCTTGGACACTCGGTCGGACACTCTGAGTGTACGAATACGGACGAGTCTGTCCTTAAACTAGAAAGAGACGAGCCAAGACGGTCTTGGTGACGTCATGACAAAGAGACAAATGCTGGAGTTGCTCCGCTGGCAGTGAAAGGAGGACTGTTTTTGTAGAGTGACAGGACCAAGGATGATTTAACGAAAAGGAGTTTTTCATGAAAATTTGATGAAAATATTTTCTCGTTCAAATTTTGACATTGAAAATAATGTCCTTTCAGGGTTAGCGTAAAAGGGCTGGATCCAATAGTTGGATGAGGATGAATACTACTCAGCATAGATTGGACAGAGTTCATCAAGCGTCACAAAGTGCAAATGCTGCATGCTGAATCTGGAAACAGTTTCTAGACCCAGTAAACAGCATACAAGGGGTCCCTCATTGGCCAATATATAAGGATGTTTACGTTGACTCCCTTAACAAATACAGCCAGTTGTGTTTTTGTCTGCCCGTGTTGCTGTCTTCAGGGGTGAGCAAATTTGTAGTCCAGACATCAGGGACATTCATATTTTCTGCCCGGGCAACCAGATTTCATCACGTCAAAATCCGGCGGACTACCTATCGACTTTCCAACTGCTACAGTGAACGGAGACGAAGGTTTCTGTCACCGCGACCGATTTCCGTCGTTAGGATTTCAGAGAGGCGGTAGACTCTATGAGGTTACTCTAGAGCCGCAAGAAAAAAAGGGAGCGGTGATATTGTGTGTGTGTGTGTGTATTTGAGATGGCCAAAACATATGCCTACATTGCCTCATTGAAAAATATCATTCCACTGTAATTTGCAGGTTATTCAGGCGGGTGGAGCACCTGCCTGCAGTCTTCTCCAACAACACTAATGAACGGCTTACATTTTTAACTTCTTACAAAATATATTTTAAGATTAATTTATTCTGAAGTGTTTGCTTTGGGCTTGGAGGCTTATGCAAATGTGAACTATGAATTGTTTTTATGGTCAAGTCAAACCCAACGGTAGTATTTAGGACAGTCTGCCCAATATTAAGACACTGAAAGTCTTCAGTGTTTTCCACCAGCGGCTGCCAGCTAGATAGCTGAATACTGAGGCCATTCCAGGCAGCTCCTTTTTAATGGTAACTTGTGTTTTTAATGCGGGATACTCGCCTCAATCTGATCACCGTATTGATGTCAGGAGCCTTGTAGTTATATATCAGGCAGACTTGCCTATCTGCATGATTGGTTTGGTTCTCTGCCAGTGCAGGAGACGGTTGCACTCGTTCCGGTCTGACAGTTTCCTGGTGTGAAAACAAAAGTGACAGAATGCGCGAGTCTTCTCGTGTTTTTAAAGTTGCACGCTAGACAGTGATATGACGGAGTTATGTAAAGTCGTCCAACACTTAGGTGAACATGAGTGGTAATACCTGTTGAGGGACATCTTATGTACTCAACACCACCACAAGTCCAAACTGGGAAAGAAACCATAATGTTTTTGAGGTGAACACATTAAAATACTCGATCATTAAGATGTGTGTTTTGAATGGAATCGAGGTGTCAGAATGCGTGAATAGACACCCAAATAAAACTCGATTATCAGAAATGTAGTCTGGCCCCCGCCGGCTGCCTGCTCAACTGCTTGTAGAAATCACTGATAATGGATCTTTTTTATTGTTTGACAAATGACAGGCTACTATGTTATTTGTTGAAGTGATAAAAGTGACAAAAATGCTTTCTTTTTATCACGTAATAAGAAAGGTGCAATGGCATACATGTACAAAAGGATCTTCTTCCTCGTAAATTGAGGATTTGTTCACCCCTATGTCTTGTTTTGATGTTTTTCGTTCAAGCCGATCACTCTGAAGACGGGATCCAATGCAAGGACTTTCTGCTGAACGAGAACTTAAAACAAAATGCTGTTTGTTTTTGTGGCCTCAGCGCTGTGACCTGTCCATGTTTGACCTGGCTAGTATGGAGGGCCACGTGTCCCGGTACCAGGCAGACGTCTTCCTGCCCCGTCACAAGGTCAGCCGCCAACTCATCCAGGAGATCATGGAGTCCCCGGAACCCCTTCCACGTCCCAAACCAGTCCGCATAAAGGTCAACAGGTAAACAATCCGGCTGCTGTATGGTTTTTGTAACTGGAATTCATACGTGGAAGGATATGGCTGAACATGCATCATCATGCCTCAGTACAGTTGCACATATTCACATCTGGGACCTTTCCTGCACAACCAGTCTTCTACTGTTCTGCTGGAGCAACGAGGGTTTAAGTGCCTTACTAAAGGGCACCTAGTAGCTCAGGGAGGGAAGAGTCGAGTGCAGAGTGTCTGTCTCTTAAGCTACTGCAACCCCCCTAAAGGTTTTTTAATCTTGTAATCCTCAATGGGAAGGTGCAGCCTTTTCAGAGGCTTATGTCTTGATCACAAACAAAGCCTCCTCTTAAGATATTAAAAAAAAAGGTTTACAATGGTATTTTTTATTTTTTCCTCCGGCTAGTACTTTCAGTACTCTGAGCACCGCTAGTGCAAGACGGCGGGTTATGAAACCACACGCTTGATAAGTGTCAAAATTTCTATGCGATTTGTTTTGTAATGCAAAATGTAATATTTGAGTGCGTGTCTGTGTCAGGATGCTCCAGCCACTTCCTAAAGGCGACAGCCGACCGGTCCTGCTGAACAAACCCACCAGCCCTGTGCCCCCTGCGGCTCAGACCCCCAAACCCCCAGCGGTAACTGACGTCACCCCGACTCCTGCTCCCATAGTTCAACAAGGTAAGTAAAACCCTTCTTTTAAACAAAAACATGACAGAGAGAGTCCGAGAGGCAGAAATTGTTTTTCTCTCATAAAGTCGGTTTCTAACTGCAGATCTTTTTCAAGGCATAAACAATTCAGCACATATTTAAAAACAAACTTCTGTAGATATTGCCATAGTTCCTGATTTCACATCCAATTTGGCGATCCTCACAGAAACCTTTGGCACAGTTGGATCAAAAGTCATCTATGTTTTCATGACCCCAACCTCAACCCCTTTTCTCTTACTCTTATTCACTCGCATCTCTCTCCCGCTCTCTCTCTCTCTCTCTCTCCTCTCTCCTTCAGTGGTGTGTTCGGTGGCTCATACGCCCCCTCCTCGCCCTCCCATGCATTCTGCTGCTCAGACCGCGGTGAGGTCCAGTGGCCCCAAGCCGGTGCTGACCGTACTCTCTCCGAGTCAGCCCACCAGCACCATCATGTCACAGAGGGTTTTACTCAGGCCAGACATGCAGGCTCGGTTGCCCTGTAAGTATAACTTGCTCTTTAATTGGCTCATTCATTTTAGTGCTACAGATCACTCTTAAAGTTGTCATGATGTGTTGATGATGAGAGTGTCGGATCAGACTACGGGATATGCCTAAAAAACGTTATTCAAATGATATAGAATCTCTCTGTTCTTGTAATACGCCTCTGGTCTTGGTACTGTAAGGCGCTTTAGATAAAAGCTGCCACCAAATGGCATGTTGGGACCCAAAATAGGTCTTGGGCCTATTGCCGGTGGCTCTGCACATGGCAAGAGTAGCGATATGTTTTAATGAGCTTTGATCCCAGATTGAAAGGCTAAATTTCTCATTTTTATCTGGGCTGAAAAAGTGAATAGCTCCTGCCTTAAAGGAGAGTTGCCGGTCCGTCCAGTCAGCTTCAGTATTTTATTAGTTAGTAGTAATGGTTATTTGATTAAATGATCCGTTCAGCTATTAGGGAAGCACTACCACACCACATGCACGCGCGCGCACACACCTTTTTCCCAGTCCTCCTTTTTGTTACCGGTTCTGGTACCTTGATTTCGACACCGGTGCTAAATCAATACTTTTTCATTACCTTTCATGAGACGGCTTCCACGTGCAAGATATATGTTGACACCGGGGAAAGATCTTAGTACAGAGACATGCAAAAAAATAGGCTTTTTTCCATACTGTATTGTTTTTACATCATCACAAATACATAGCTCGGAGAGAGACCAGACCCACACACACACCATCCCGGTAAGTCAAAGTAACTATAAGCTGCCGTATTTGGCGTTTTGTGATTAGCTGATGCGTAGGTGTCACGCCCTGTGGAAGGTGTAGCTTGCGTAGCATTCCATGGGTCTGATTTGTCGGAATAGGCTCTGCAATGAAACTAGAAAAATGATCCGTGTCTACTTAAATTGGTGCAAGCTCTGTTTTAGCTAGCATTGCTAAAAACAAGAGACGTCACCTGCAACAAGTCATTTCAGTGCTGTGCAAGCTTGTGTTGTGTGTGTGAATGTGCACCTCTGTAAAGACTTGTCTCAGTTAGAGGTTGGCTGCACAAGAACAATATGTTGAAAGTTGTCACCTTTTACCGGTCTGATTTGGTCGATGCCAAAAAAGTACCAACCTTCAGCACCCAGCTTGCTCCTAACCCTTGAAGCTTGCAGGCGTGGTTATGGTACACTGTCATGAAGACAGGACTGTCATCAACCCATGAACCAAGGCTTGGCCGTATTTGTGCAAGATTGAGTTTAGCAATGTTTCTAATCCCCACGATCTTTCCTTCATCCTTCCTCAGCTGGCGAGGTAGTGAGCATAGCCCAGCTCGCCTCTTTGGCGGGACGACCTGTGTCGACATGCCAGGGGAGTAAACCCGTCACCTTCCAGCTTCAGGGCAACAAGCTGACTCTGTCTGGAGCCCAGATCCACCAAGTCCCAGTGACTCCTCCACGCCCAGTTCAAGGTTAGTGTTGGAGACATCTCGTTCTTATTGCTGGACGATAAAATAATGAATGGAATGTTCATTTTTGTGGCATGTCGCATCAGCATCATACACCACATGGTTTGATGACCTTTTGTAGAATGTGTAAAAAATCGTTCCATGATTAATCGTGGAAGCATTCGATTTTCAATAAAGTCCCAGTGTCGTATATCAAGCACTTTGATTACACGCAACCTCTGAACACACAACGTGACCGAAATGAAACTTAAAACGGAGAAGCAGGCAGCTCCGAGGGGAGAGAAAGAGAGGAGCCTCACCAAACCTAGACCATCTTTGGAAAAATGTAGTGATGAGCAAAGTGGAAAAGATTGGATTGGCCCGTCGTTAAAGAGGAAAATCCTTCTCCCAAGTCTAAATGTGAAAACAGTTTTAGTTTCTGAAAGTGGATCGTCGTCTGTCATTTGGAGATACTTTGGCTTGGCTTTGGCAAGTACAGGTTCTGTGCAGTGTGCCTTGGGGTTGTAGCTGCACCCCAAAGTAATAAAGTAGTGCTTATTTATTATTTGAATTTTGTAAATGAGGACCAGAAGAAGAGTAAGACTATGAAAAAGGTATAAAAGTGCAATAAAATCATTTCAATTAATTATTTTAATAAACAGTCACAAGATTAAGTGATAATGAATATCGCAATTATGGAATTATTGAAGTCATCGTAAACAATTAGGTGTGACTTCCGATAATGTGACTGCTGGGAAAAGTGGGGGGAAAGTATTTGTCTGATTACCCGTCTCACTGACTCTCACCCTCTTCCCACAGGTAATGTGATGCACCTGGTGTCCAGCGGGGGGCAGCACCACCTGATCAGCCAGCCTGCCCAGGTGGCTGTCCTCAGCGCAGCCAACACACACCCTGTTAACACCTCCTCTCCAGCTCCCTCTGGGACTCAGCCGCCTCACAATGCCTCCTCGCAAGGTTTCTCCCCCTCTCTCTCGCGTGCTGCCTCGCAAACAGACCTGGACAAAACTCTTCCCGTTTTGTTTCGAACATCCAAATCCAAAAATCATGAGGAGTGTTTCTTAATTTAATCTGCAAGGGCATATGTCTGCTTTTGATTTTAAGACTTTGCAGTTGTTAGATCAAAACCTCAATTAATTGAAATATTTTTTACCAGGTCTGCTCTCAGTCTTGCTGTCTGTCTCTGGCTTGCTTGGTTTCCTTGCTGATGTGTATCTGTTAACTCTTCTGGTTATGTGCATAGTACTTGCTTGCACTAATTGCATAACAAATTTGCTGCCCCCTTGTTTTTTGAGGTCAGGCTCCTCTGAGAGCCTTTGTCAAAAATCCGATTTCAATCACATCTTTCAAATTTGTTTGTGATGGCCTAATTTGTGCTAATATATCTGGTTAAAACCTTGTGTGTGTGCACCCTGTGAAGCAACCCCGAGTTAATGTTCCTCCTGTATTTTTCCTCAGTGCCCCCCTCCATGGTGAGCAGCCCTGGGATCGTGAAGATCGTTGTGCGTCAGACAGCAGGCAAGGAGGGCGGGCCCGTGCCCACTCTGGCAATGGCCCCTTCCCCTCGTGTCGCTCCACAGACATCCCCTTCCCCGCACCACCACGCCAACACACCCCCTGTCCAAAAGCCTGCTCCACCGCAAATTCCCCAGCGCACCCCTGGTCCTGCCACTGCCCACTACACCATAGCTCCCCCCAGAATCCCTAGCTCAACCCCAAGTCAGCCCCAGACCCCTCGCCCTGTCCTGAAAGTAGTGCAGCCTCCGCCGTCAAGCGCAGAGCAGCCAGGTGAGAGTATGAGCCTGAATAAGATGTTTCGCTCTGAGCTATAATTCACACGGCTGTATGTATGCAGGAAAATGGAACCGGGTCAAGATGTGTGCGGTGTCATGTAAGATGATACATTGCAGTGCATGACAGTTTAGGCAACAGGGACGTATCTGAGTGTCCGTTCAGTATATTTAATACTGTCTGTGGTTGACAAACTATCTGACACCGTATGAATGCTGATACTGATGCCCACCCATCTGGTACTCCAAGCAGGTTAGAACAAATGTCAAAAGGTATGTAAAATACTATTTGCCCCAGGCGTAATGGCAAGGTACAAAACAAAAAGGTACAGAAGAAAGTTCCTGAGTACCAATCGGGGCTGTAGCCAATTTAATTTCAATTTAGCGGTTCAGCATCTAAAAGCTGCAATTCACCTGCTAATAATAGAGCAGTCATTCATCGTTATTCCTTAGTAAGTTGGATCTGACAGCCAGAAGTTAGAAGTTTGAAGAAAATCCGCTCTCTGAATGAACTGAATTGAATCCGGCTCTGATGCAAACCCGCAGCCAGTTGTGTCGTGGAGTCAAGTTGTTCACGACAGGCCTGTTTATTCTTGCTCTGTTTGCACTCTGCTCTCCTCAGCTCCAGCTTGTGCGGCTCCCTCCTCCTCTTCGTCCAAGTCTTCAGCGGCACTACATGACGATAGCGGCACCAGTCAAACGGCATCGCCTTCCAAGTCGGGGTCCAGCGCAGGTGTAAAAACAAGCCCTCAACGCAGGGCAGCACCTCCCCCGGTTGCTCGCTCTCCTTTCTACATGGTGAGCATTCTGGTTCTCTTTATACTCATAATGTCATCCAAACACCTGGTTAAAATACTATACTTATATTCGAAAGTAGTTGCATTTCCACATATTTAAGGTGTGCTTGATATATTTTGCCACACGTTAACAGCCTAGTAATTGGACTCATCATTTGCAAGACGCCTAAAGCTAACACTCATACTTCTACAGATATTGGAAACATGATCACTGCTATTTTGCCCAGTTTTCACCATCAGTAGCCAAAGTTTCTACCTGACTGTCATATCCCTCTTCCCCGTCAGGCGTGGCTGGAAGACATCTTTAAGCAGCAACGCGACAGCCGACTGGACTACATTATTCGAGTCAATGAGCATCACTGCGGGGCGAAGCCTATGTATGGCCAGGAGGTTCTGGATTTCCTGACGTTTCTCCCCGGCTCCCGTCCCTCGCCGGCCCCCCTGAGCCCCCAGGGAGAGTGGGGCCGGTCGGGCCACAGCAGCTGCCTGTTGTCGCAGTCGCTAAACACGGCTGACCACTGGCTTCAGAGTCGCCCCCTGAGAGAGGCCATCCACAGCACTGAGGAGAGGCTGGAGCTGCTCAGTGACATTATAGACAGGTGGGCGGATGACTGATATA
>OMOV01088371.1:0-10124 GCA_900312565.1 Beryx splendens | reverse complement strand
TGTATGTGCACACATATATACATACACACATACACACATAAGCACATACATACACACAAAATATGCAGAAAAAAATACAGAAAAATAAATTCAGATTTCAGCCCCTAAATAAGGAAGGCAAGCCGGTAGAGGTGTGTTTTAAGTCGTTTTTTGAAGCCATCTACTGACTCAGTTGATCTAACAGAGGGGGGGAGATTATTCCAAAGGGACGGAGCCCTAGTGGTGAATGCACAGTCTCCTTTGGATTTACGGAGGGATCGGGGAATCAATAAGAGACCCTGGTCAGAAGATGTAAGTGGCCTAGCGGTTGATGCAGGAGTTCAGCGAAAACACAGTCGACCAGACTTTGTGTTGTTGGATACTGGACTTTCTTGTTGACAGGAGCAGGACCAAAATTCTTAGCTCAGGTGCTCCCCAGAGGTGTGTCTTATCACCACTACTAGTCATTACACTGATTGTCAATCTCATCCATCCATCCAATTTCTAGCATCTTATCTGGGTCAGGGTTGCAGAGACAACATGGCAAGCAGAGCAGCCAAGATGTCCTTTTCCCTGGCAACAGCCTCCAGGTCCTTTGGTGGGTCCCCAGGCCAGCTGGGAGATGTAGTCCCTCCAGTATGTCCTAAGTTTGCCCTTGGGTCACCTCCCAGTCGGTCGTGCCTGGTACAGCTCTAAAGGGAAGCACCCGGCAGCCTTGCAAGCCAGATGAGTTGATCACACTGCCAGACACGTCTCTCCCTGAGAACGATTTCACTCAGGGGCGTTGCCACCTCACATTATACTAAATGCTCAAACCAGTGGCAACAAGTGCTGGTGCCATGGAAATCCCAAGGTTAAACAATGTTTCACATAGCTTAGCACATGGGAGCAGTATTTACAATTTACCATTGTGATGAATCTGGCGAAAGCCTCTCTGACAAAATCCTTCAGCGCTGTTAATTGTCTTTTAATGCATTTATCTGCTTGAATTCCAAAATAATAGAATGTATGGCTTTCAGTATATGGCATTGGCCATGTAAACCAATGTAAACTCTTGCTTGGTCGCCACCTACAAAACTGTGATTGGAAGTCATTTTGTGGAGTGACCTGGCTTTTTTCTAGCCTCCATCGGGGAGGGAGTCCAGACTTATTTTGCAGTGTGTTCAACTTGTGAGACTCATCTGGGTTGCGAGGCTAGGAGCCTGGGGGTTATCCTTAACTAACTGGCTGTCCAGGGCCCTTCCGCATTGCTGAGCTCCTCATCTTGTCACAAAGAGTGAGTCCACCCACCCTGCGGAGAAACATCATTTTGGCTGCTTGTATCAATGATTTCATTCTTTTGGTCTCTACCCAGGGCTCATACCCAAAGATGAGGGTCATAAAAAAGATTGACCAATAAATCAAGAGCTTTGCTTTGTGGCTCAGCTCCCTCTTCACCACTATGATCTGATACAATGCCAACATTACTGCAGCCACCAAACCTAACCGGTGGGCAATCTCGTGATCATTTTACCCACACTCATGAATAAGATACCTGAACTCCTCCACTTGTGGCAATTGCTCACCTCTTGCCAGGATGGAACAGGCCACCTCATTGCATGAGAGAACCATTGCCATTGTTTATGTTTATTTTACAGATCATAGCATAAACTGGCCTCTGTAGAGGCAGAGTGGAATAAATTCACATTATTTCATGTGCTTCTGTGCTTACATAAGCATGATACAATGGAATTAATTTACTCTGAGTTTCACACTTTAAGTTTTACATGGACAAACAGAGGTTAAAGAAGTTTAAGAAGGACAGCATCATCCCCAAACAGCCTAACCAAACTGGAAACTCTCCAGGGGGGTATTCCATCAATGCAGCTAATGAAAGCCGCGCTTACTTGAAAAAGCCCGGCTTGAATTAGTCGACTCTCACTTAAGGCTCAAGTCATTCTACTAACACAATCCAGCCGTTTCTAGTCAACGTTAACTCTAACCAGGCTTGAATAATCTAGCGTTGTGCGCGTGAGTCGACTGTCGAAAACACGATACTATGTCGCAAAAAGAAGGGAAAACAAGAGCTGTGTTCTCCTCAGCGGTGGAACAAACCCTGCTGATGGAATTATACAACGAATAAAGAGGTCATCACCAAAAAGGGCAATACTGCCGCAATCAACAAAGCGAGGGAGATGGCTTGGCAAAAAATTGCAGACAGACTATGAAGGCAGCGAGTACTAGCCAATAAGAAGCAGAGTACGGCAGGTCTTTGTGGAATGCGGCTGGCAAATGAAATAAGGCATCTTTTTTTAAAATCTAACCTCATGTTCTTTTTAACTATTTTTATGATAGATAGATAGATAGATAGATAGATAGATAGATAGATAGATAGATTTATTGTCACTGCATGAGTACAATGAAATGCCGTTTGGAGCAAGCCTATAGATGCCTAATAAAGGATAAATACTATAAAAAAATATAAACACTATAGAGTATAAGATAGCCTACAAAAATATAAAATAGATAAGAATAAGATAAGCATAAAAGGGATATTGGATAGAACAGATTATTGCACTTGAAAAAGGGGGGGTTAGCATAGGTGAGTTAAGGGGGGGTGAAATAAACAGAGGAACAGTCACAGTGGTTGATAAATAATTCAATTATTGCGCTTGAAGAGAGGTAGGATGACTAATAAGCAGTCACAGTGATTGAGATATAATACAGTCAGTGCCAGTAAAAATGGTTGCACTTAGAACAACATGTGTAAATGTTTAAATGTGTGTAATGTAGCTGAGGTCCAGTTACAGTGGTGGTGGAATGCACTTGGAGTTGCATTTGATGTATGACTTTTGCTATATAAATAAAGTTTGATTGACTGGTTTTGGAGACAGTGAAAGTGGTAAGACATGATTTTCATGACTTGTTTATTTTTATTAATACAGTCTTCGGAACTAAAGTAAACACGTACATTCATTCTTGGTCTCATTGTGAGAAAAAGGTCTGAACTTGTGTTTCCGAACACAGACCTAAGTGATGCGAGCGCGAGAATACACCTGACGGAACTATCTTTTGGGAGTCTGTTTCTGCTCGTCAGACATTCTTTGACACACAGCTAAATTAAGCTTGACATTTAGCCTGCTATGGAGCAGGCTAGCTCTGCTGTATAAGTTGCCTTGGTTACTGAGCAGGGAATCATATTGCCACGGTAATGGAATGGAATTCTCACTTAAATTAGCGAGACATCAAAATAAGCCAGGCTTTTCCTTTATCCGCCTTGATGGAATACCCCCCAGACCTTGGCTGTGCATTGATATCCTGTCCACGAATATCGCAAACAGGATAGTGGACCACTTACATAAAGTAATAGGGCTAATATAAAATAAAATAAAAACACATTACGTTACCTCAGCACAGCAGACAAGCTAAAAATTGATATATTTTCAGCTGTATATCAGGGTGTTGCTGCTGGTTTATCTGCTATATGTTTTTGCTGGAAAATTTTGCCCTACTCACTTTTATAGGCACTGCCAAACGGTAATTTCTGCTGGCAGCCACAGGTTGTTAGTTACTGGCTTGATGAGAATATTGCATAAGTCAAGATTTCACTTCATCCAGTACTTAATCAACAAACAAGATACATTTGGAATCAAGTTCTTAAGCCTAACTGACATTGAATAAAAACTCCATAAAAATTCCATACCTTGGAAAGGAGGACAAGCAGCTAGCAGGTAAATATGCCTGAAATTGTGATCATGTACTTGGTGAAGCAGTTCCTTGGAAAAGCATCAAGCCAAGAAAACAAACTCAGTTGGAATGAACAAATTGAGAGAATTGCCCCCAAAATGCAAAAGTTAAGTTTGTTCTTTATTTGTATGTTTGTTATTTGTTCATTGTAGATTGGACAAGCTGTTTTTAATGAATTGTTATGGATAAACAGTGCAAATGTTTAACGTAACGTTTACATGGCTGTTTTGTTGCTGTCCTCAGAGGCAGACTCCTTCATGCACAACAGGAGGGCCATCAAATGGAAAATCTGTTGACTCCAATTGTTTTGGCTTTTTTAATGTTAAGCTCATAAAGCCGACACCACAGCCACCATTTGTAGTCTTTGCATCTCTTCCTGTTTTTCAAATTAAAGGAATTATTTTGTTAGAATGTCGGGGTCTGCTGGACAAAGCATGAAAGTGTGATCTGTATAACGTTACAGAGTAGAAGTGACACTACGCACTCACAGTGGATGTTGGTTTCATGCCATTTTGACACTGGGTGGTGCTGGACCCTTTGGCAGCTGCACTACAAGACACATTTCTGTAATTCTAGATCTCTACCAAGATGGCACTCTCCTCCCATAAAGAACACAATAAAAATCCACTCGAATGCTGGCCAGTGGCTACATTTGCATACATGGATAATTACTCAACTAACCTAGTTTTGGGTTGACACATGTAAACGTCATATAATTGTGGTAACTCAGAATAACCCGGGTAAACTCACACTTACGAGAAACCCAGTTAAGATGCCTGGCTTACTCCGATATTTAACATCTAACTCCTTTCATTTTTGATTTTCACCGAAACGCGCAATGCAGATTAACACAGGATTATGAGTACATTTTGATGTTAACAAAAATCAGTACACAGATTACAATTAGGTTCATGATCTCTTTCCTCTTCGCTACTGCACAGTCAAAGAGGGAGGGGGTAGATGGCGGCTGCATCTTTACATACTTTCTAGTTGTTATAACTGCTTAGCCACTGCTGGAAGACTGGTGAGAAAGTGGTATGTGGTTATACCAATTTCTGCACACCTGGGTGAGCTTTCCTTTTTTGCTGTCAACATCAGTTTTTTTAAACAAAAATGTAATGTTGGCACAACCGTATGCGGCAGGTGCGTCGGAGGAGGAGGAGGACACAGTAAAAATCTGTAGACTCGCGCACACTGTCTTCACTTACAAGAATTACCTGAGAGACCTGATGAAGGTCACTTGACCGAAACGTTGTGTCATTCAATAAACGTCTTGTAAGTGAAGACAGTGTGCGGGAGTCTACAGATTTCAACATCAGTTTTTTACCATTTGATGCATGCCCTTTCATAAGTAAAACCAATACTAATACCTCCTGAGAATACTTTGTCACTACACTACACAGTTGGCAAAGCTGTGGTTTGTTATGCTTACTGCTATGTTCTTTTTTTGTCTTAGGAACAATGAATGAGAAATTAAATGCTCAAAGGTATTTAGTTATTGTGGGAGTTAGGACATTCCATGGTGTTAGCAATTTGTTTTATAAATATGAAAAAAGCCTCTATGCTTCCACGTTTGCACATGGCCAGCTTTTTAGTGGTGAAACTTCCCAAAATGTAATACATGAAGCTCCAGGTTGTTGCTCCTATCGTCTCCCACCAAACCCAGGTAGTGGCAGGTTTCCTGAGGCACCCAGAGCTGTGGAGCTCTCCATACCCGAGGTGATAAACACCATCTGGGCTGCAGCCAAACTTGGCCTGAGTCTCACTGGAACTGAAACTGAAATGTGAGCACCTCCTTCTATCCTCCTTACTATACCACAACCATGTTATCTCCCCCTCCCTTATAATATCATTACCGCTGCTCCTGTTTTCTCTCTCTCTCCCCACACCTTTCCCCACATTTGTCTCAGATGAAATAAGAGGATTTCTGGGCTCCACTCCCCATGAATCTGGCTGGAGATGTGACAGTCTGAGGTTTCAACATCCTTTGTGTCATGTTTATGCTGTAGTGCTGAACACATGTTGGAAATCCATCCAAACCGTGTCTTCTTTGTGCTCAAAGTGCTTCCACATTATAGATTCCCTCTTTCGTTCATAGGGACAATGGCTATGCTGGAGATGTCTGCCCTGCCACTCAAACCTTGCTCTAATGCAATCCAAGTCCATGGCAGAAACATGTGGAAATACCACCTCTACTGACATTACAGTAGCTCTGGTATTGTCTACATGGTGTTAGAGCTATTTGAGAAATGATAATATGAACAATATTAGCTAATATACATATATATATATATATACATATATATATATATATATATATTTTTTTTTTCATAGGGTAAGTGTAAAAATTCATCAAAAACATCTACTCGCCATTTCTCCATTTCTTCTGCTTGCTTCCCATTTAACTCCCACCCACTCCCAACTGGTGTGGGCTCACAATGCTCTGTATGTGCATTGCAAATATGAAACAAGAGGGAGAAGGGAAGAGTAATGGTGTCACCAGAGTTGATTTAGTCCCATGAAAGGTAAAAATGTCACTTCTGTTCGATTGAGATAGTTCAGTTTCAGGCAGTGAGATAGGGAACAAACCACTGCTGTATAGAGTCCACCACATTATTTTCCAATGTGGGTGATTGATAACTGCTGAAGCAACATGCTCACACTGCATAGAGCTCCACCCCTTCTCCCCTTGAGTCGCCTACAGCTTGGCTGAGGAAATAACGACAATAATAATAAATGCAAACATAAAGCCTTTCCAATTAAAAGCATTGCTGAGTCATTTTAAACTGAGGCACTAATCACAAAACACGTAAATAAAAGTACTAGATAAAGTAATGAAATTATGATGAAATGAAGTTGTTCCAGTTGTAGGCAGAGAAAACTCTGAACTACTACTCTGAACTGAATTACCATTACATGGGGCAATCTGAACACCCGCTGACTCTGGTAATGAAACAGGTTCCATTCTGGGCTGCAGATGGTTACTGCTGGCACTGACTAGGTGACGTTTTTCCTGATGAAAATGATGTAGCACTTTCCTATTAGTGAAGTACAGCGCTAACTCGTGGCACATAACAATGTAACGTGGAGGTGAAATTTCTGATGTATGGCTCAGTAGTTTTGCATGAGTTTGATCACTTGACTTAAAAATAAGCAAGCAAAACTGGTGTGATGACATGCAAGCATCAAGCATGTTTGATGACACTATTTGGTGCAACAGAGAGCAGCCTGGGCTGTAGTTACAACCGTCATGATTGGTGGTTTTGGCTGACATCTTTTTTGACTTCTTTTTTCAAAGATGAGGAATGATGAGACAATGACGCTATGCTTCAGCATTGTTATGACTGGTCAGGCAGGGAGCACAAGCGAGAGGGAAAGGGAAGAAGAGTAATGGTAAGTTTTCACAGGGGCATCATTTCACTGCTTACCAGTACTGGATGCTTGATAGGCATGCTTCGATATTGGTTCCTTCCTGCACCTGATTGGATGAATGCTGTCACTCGCTGGGCCGTCTGCCCCCGGATTTCAAACTGGAAAAACATGGCGGCTCGTTTGCAAACTTTCTCTTATATTACAAAAATAGTTCACCGAAATGTGTTTCTGAAAATATTTGAGGTGAGAAATAAGCCATGCAGTTGCTGAATCTGTCTTCATTTTACATCAACAACGGTTATCGTGATGCCCTGTCTCTCGAAACGCACCGCGGTGCTACCAGAATGCATTGCACAGCTGCTTACATAAAAAATGAATGGGGAGCGTGGAAATGATGGATCCTGTGGAAACGTACCATGAGGCTCCATTTCTAAAGCTCCCTCCAGGTGTGGCCAATTTCCCCATCAGGGTCAATCCATGTCTTAAAGGGATAGTACACCAGAGAGAAGCAAATACAAATGGCAAAGACAGGCAAACAAGGGGAGATATGCACTCTGAGGGCAGCCAGCACGGAGCTGTCATAGCGTTCTATGCTTGCATTTTAATCCTTTTGTGCCAGGCTTGGCAGATAGGCACAACCAATGACTTCTTTGTGAGCTCAAGCTTTTCTAAACTTTTTCTGTACAAATGTCATTGGTCTTTTATTGGTCACAAATACCCAACAGACAGTTTGCTCACTGTGAATGTGAGATGGGGGGAGACATTTGCAGGTGCCTGGATGGAGTCCTGCTCTACGTTGACTGGCTTTTGCTTTACAATGTCAGGCGAATACCTCTTTGCCTTGATTTGTGCCTCCTACAGTGAAGTTGTGTCCATCTTGCTCCATTTGCCTCTAATTTTTTTTGCTATCAGACTGAACATAAGGTAAAAGGGCGTATGCAGATGTTTAAATAGTATGTAGTATGTACACCATTTCCCATGTATAATTTGTGATTTGGGACAACATATAAAGTGTTTGCTTCTACCAAAACTGACCACTTGTGCATGTACCTGAAAGTCATTGAGGGACATGGAATGGATGTGTAGTAATGATGGGGCAGTAAGTATTATGAGTGGCTCTGCATTGTATTCCATGTTACTGCAGGATTCAGTGCACAGACACAGGGGGTTATTCATAAAACTCACTGGCAGGGTTGGCGTGACATAACGGCTGAGACTGTTACAGTTACTCATATGACTGGGTCAGCTTGACTGTTTACATTTTTGCAGCAACACCACCCCCTTTTAATGATTTGCCTGGCATCAAATGGGTATGGCAAGGTCCAGTGCTTCTGAGTCTAAGCGAGTCCAAATTTGATCTTGTGGTTTTTACCTTTATAAATAAGAGCAAAGATCAAGCAAAAATAAATAAATAAATAAAAAATTCCAGAAATGTAGAATCCATATCTAAAAAAATCACATAAGGTGTGTGTCTAATAATTAATCATATAGATGATATAATAACATCTTTTCATTTATCAGTTATTGCTCCACTTTGCCCCCAGAAATAAGCTGGTGTGGAAGTTTTGTTGGTAAATGATATTAGATTCAGGGACTTTGCAATAGAGTTTAGTGAATTGATGCCCCTGGGTCTCAGCCCATAACCAAATAGTTTTGCATTATATACCACTACATTTTCTTCTTTAAAAAGTTCTGCTGAAGAGATTTTTGGATTTCTCTGTCGTTCTGCCATATGTATCTACTATGCGGTCTGGTGGACTTGCATACCGTCACCAGTGTCAAGCCAGCTAGAATAAAAAAATGTTATGACTTCCAGTGATGGCATACAAAATAAAACCCTCACTGACAAAGACGTTCCAACATTTTTTGAGTAATACATAAACAGAAGTGAAAATAAAGAATGTATTTAAGGCGGAATTAAATTAAAATGTAAATTTTTTGTGCAAAATGTTAATTTCAAAGCCTATATTAATAGCCATATAGGCCTATGCAAGATAACATATATACATGGCTTAAACATATTCTCAAACATCAAACTTGTGAAACTCTTCAGGAATCAGGAAGACCTTCCTTTCCTTTGGGCATCTTTCCTTCCATTCAGTAATGATGGTGTCACCTGTTGCCCTTTCATGACTCCTGCCGCCCTCATGATCTTCCAGTCAGCCCATAGCGTTCACTTGTCTATTTAAACTTGCTTACCTGATGATCTCTTGTTGCTGTAATTTCAGTGTAAATATAATGAATATATTTAGTGGGTATATTTAATGGCTGTTGCAAGGAGAGAATGAAAACACACTTCACATTTCTTCAGAATTACATGATTTAGACCCTTGACACAACTCCTCATTAGTTCATTGTAGTCTATTCATAAGCAATTTTTCTGCTTCTAACATCATATTCACAATTTGAAAGTCAGTGTGTGATATGTGGCTGGCTACATGTTCATTTTTTTCTGCCCACAGTGTCACTTAGAGTCTGATCATAGATTAGCCTTTTTTCAACAAGGGTGAATAAACCTTGTCATCTCCTCTTCATTTCCAGGCAACATTATTCCCTTTCACTATTTTTTTTTTTCTGCTTGGCCATGGAAAACCATGGAGGGTGCTTCTGCGGTGAATGAATATGGTGGACCATTAAAAGGTTACAGTCATCAATTATGGTTAAGAGAAGGATGGTGTACGGGAGGATGGAGTGTGAAATTCTGTTTTAAAGCGAAAGACGGTGCAGCAGGAGATGTCTAGGATTTAGGTCACCACAGATTAAGATAAATGGTCGCCTCAGAAAGCCGATTCAGTTTCCCAGTCCCAGCCAGAATGCCATTACAACATCTGCGCACACACCCCCCCCCACACACACACACAAAACACTTTTCCCCTGTATCCGGAATGGGCTTTTTAACCTGAACTGGGTCAAATACAACACAGTCCCAGACATTACATACCTTACGTGCACACACACACATACGCACGCACACACGCACGCACACATGCACACACACACACACACACACACACACTCACACACACACAAACGCACACACACTCCTT